>MU260407.1:0-15000 GCA_020310875.1 Ceratopteris richardii
AGATAGATAGATAGATAGATAGATAAATAGATAGATCTCATGACCCATAATGACTAATGGGTAAGTGCATTAGTGCATGGGTTGGAAGAAGAATGTGCCTTGTGCACGACCTTGTAATGTAGCCCTATGTATGCATACTTCGGGAATGCATTGGAAGAAGTATGGTGCAACAAATGGGGCCTTGAGCAAAGTGCTCAAGGGTATGCTGACAAAGAGGTTTTCTAGTCTATCATGGTTACATTGTTGGAGCATACAATTCTTACCATGGTGAAAGGTGTGTCAATAGTTGTCTCTTCGTGTTGTACTCCCATCATTGTCATTGACCATGGGCTTGTCCTTTGTTGCAGATGGATGTCCTTGTTGATGATCCAGTGATGAGATCCTTGCATCACCTAGTCTTGTCTTCTTCTTGTCTCTCTTTTTTTGGAACAATGTCACAACCAAGAAGATAGTGGTTAGTAGCAATAAAATATTTTACATATGTCAAGTGTGTCTCATGTGCCTGGGATTTCTCATTGTGTCTATGCACGGCCGTGTAATGTGGTCCTATATTAATGCACACTTTGGAAATGCACAACCTAAATGGTGCAAAAGACAAGGTTATGCCAAAGACACATGGTTGTTGCTGGTCGACGCTTCTGACGTTACTTGCAAACTTGAACCAATCTTTGTTTGGAGATGGTAATGGGATCTTGAAATGATGTAATCCTCCCTATAGGGATCCATTTTAGAATAGTAGTTGGCCTTATAGAGATCACCTCTTGCCTCTTCCTCTTTGAATGGTTGTGAAACTTGGGGTCCAGCGTGGTTGGCTCTTCGGTTCTGTGGAAGTTACTAGTACTTTTGGTTTTCAACCCATGTCCTTGATGATTGTCTTCTTACTTTTGCGAAGGGTTGAGTTTATCTTCTTTTGGTCTTTGTGCTCGGTTCTTACTCTTTTCTCTCCTTGGCTTCTTTGTTGAGACCTTTTGCATGGTGGAGAGCATAGGCCTTTGTGCATGTAAGAGTGCTTTGGGAGTGGTCTAAACTATGAGCATGAGAGTCATTTTTGAGATCAAAGGGGTCAGTGGCACCAATGCTCTATTAAGGTACTCCTCTACCACTACATAATTAACTAGAATCACATTGGGAGGAGCTAGTGGCTGGTTTCCTAGGACTGATTGTGGCATATATGGTGCTTGATATTGTTGTTGTGGCCTATAATATGGTTGTTGGTATTGATTATGATACTACCCTGCTGATAAGGTTGCTGAAAATTTTGTCTGATATCCTACCCTATTATATGGACAATCTTGAGCCGTGTGGTTCGTGTATTTTCTCTAAATGGTGCAATATGGAGCATTCCTTTCTCTTATGTTTGGCTTTTGCATTGGGCATACGTTAGCCATGTGGTCCCCTTTGCAAGTATACACCCGTTCAATGAGGTGACTCTTGGTGTTTGTCTATTTTGGACTCCTAGCTTCTTAGCAACTTGCTCAGCTATCTCATCTATCTCAATGGAGGTTCTAGGGTAGGACTAGTAGAACTCTCAGAGTCCTTATAGAGTTGGACAGTCCTAACTCCTCACCCAAATTGTCTTCTATGTCAATACATATCCGCACACACTCTCTATGGATCTAGGCTCTTTCAAGTACACATATGACCTTAATTTTGTGCTCAGTAAGTGTGTACTTGATTCAAGAAGACTCAAGGACTCGTGCCAATGAGACTGTACCTCTATTGCAGCACAAGTGCATATAGTGGGAAATTAACACACATTGAAATGTCAATCCGATCGAACGACCTAACCAAGTGTATGAGGAAATATGCACACATGATGGAAAATGAAGTGGTTAAGCTTGCATGCATGAGAAAAGACTAATCCACCTCTCACACACTGAAATGTTGAAAGTGTTTGCCGCGATACCTCTTACAACAGTTTTCAGAAAATCAAGGATTTCTCCCAGCTCCAAAAACTCCGAATATAGTCAATAGGGTACTCGTTTCGAAGCTCTCGACGAGACGCATCTACTGGAAGTGGTTTCACTCGATTTTGACAACTTTGCTTCAAGTTATGGCCAAAATGGTGAATGGTGGCAAGCACCCACACTCACGCCACAACTCCTACAAGTTCGCACACACACTATAGTAGCTCAAAAACAATGGGGAGGGGTAGACAACAGTCCTACACACACATTCCAAGCATTACACACACATACAAGATCAAAGAGAAGATCGAAATCTGCAAGAAAGAGGCAAATTCGAAATTTTGGAGAGCTCCTTCTTCACAATGGCAAAAAGTCTCTACAAAGAGTCACCAAGTGACTTATATACATGTGCCCTAAGTTTGGTCCTTTCACACAAGAGACCGGCACTTTATTACAAAAAAGGGTGAATTTCCTATTAATTTACAAGGGTTATTTTACAACAAGTTGGGATTATGCATTTAGAGGACTCCTCTATTGCATTTACATAGTTTTAAGGGAATTCCATAAGACCTCAAAGAAGAAAAATTATGCCCCTTAATTTGAAAATTTTGGGGCTTTTCGCTTGTGCTTCTTTGCTCTGCAACAGTAAGCCATCTAAAAATAAGGCCACGTTTGGTGTGTGGGTAACTTTGGAATAGGGAATCTTTCTAAGTATTGTTTGAACCGTCTTCCTACAAGTCGCATTGTTTCTTGGGGCGTCTGCTTGAAGCTGTGGATCAAAGATGATGTGTTATGCCTGATACCACTCTTGGAAAATCTACAATGAATGCTTCTAGTAGTTGCCCTATGTCTCGATAGTTGCCACTATTTAGGGGTTGAAACCAAGCTAAGGCAGTACCCTTAAGATTCAAACCAAATGCCTCGAACTCAGTGAAAAAGTCCTCAACTTGTTCATCTCTTAACACTTGTTGTAGTGATGGTATCTACAAAAATATGAAATGGTATCTACAATGGCTTTTAGTGATGAAAATCACTATTGTTGTAGGGATTTCTTCTAACTATTTGACATACATATCTTCGAGCTCCCTACTTGCTCCTTCTCCTTGTGTGTCCACCTCTTTGATATGCTTTAGTGTCCTAAAAAAATATTGGCCTACTTGCCAGATCGTCGTTGACTACTCTGTCTGCTTGTGCTTTCTCTTCTCTCTGACTCCCTTCGTAAGCTTCCTTGCCTTGTGAGTCCTTCAGTTCCAACAACAGGGTACACGAAGACAGACTTCTTAGGTCTTACAAATGCGGTCAAACTTACAGTCTGTGATTGACCAGGCCACTATATGTTTTATTAAAGAACATATACAAAGAATTGTCTGGTGGCCATTTGGCCTTTCACATGAACACTAATGGTAAAAATCTCCCACTAAAGGCCAATATGGCCAAAGTAATCATGGGAGAAAAAATAAAGAATGGTAAAGAATACCTAAGTGTAAGTATACAAACTATACCTCCCACCTGATGGGCATGTTACACACTATACAAGTGATTGTGTAAGATCATGAATCAAGTAAGCTCCATCAAGTGACAACAGTGTCGAAGGCTATCATGTGGTAGAGCTTTAGTCAAAGCATCTGCAGCATTATCTCGAGTGTGAACCTTCTCAAGAATAATGTGATCAGTGCCTAAGCAATCTCTTATGAAGTGATACCTCACCTCAATGTGCTTGATCTTTGCATGATAGACCGGATTCTTAGCCAAAGCAATGGCACTCTGACTGTCACTGAGCAAATGAAGGTACATGCTGAGGTAAACCCATATCACAAGCAAGACGAGAAAGCCACAATGCTTCCTTACATGCCTCACTTGCTGCAACATACTCTCCTTTTGTGGTGGAAATAGTTGTACATTCTTGAAGACAAGATCTCCAAGAGATAGCACCTCCAGCAAAATGAAAAATGTACCCTGATGTAGACTTACGATTGTCTACACAACCAGCATAGTCAGAATCTGTGTAACCAATAATGGATGCTTTCCATCTACCTAAGCATAGACACTTGTCCTTGGTGCCACTCAGATATCTCAAAATCATCTTGACCGCTTCCCAATGTTTCTTGCCAGGATTATACATATATCTACTCACAACTCCCCATTGCAAATGCAATGTCTGGTCTCGTAGCTACCATAGCATACATGAAGACTACCAATAGCAGACTGATAGGAAATTTTGTTCATGAATTCCTTTTCCTCATCTAATTTGGGGCAATCATCCTTGTGTGGGTAAAGGTGTATTCAATGCCTTTCCACCCTGCATATTGAATCTGTGAAGTACTTTGGATATGTACTCACTTTGACACAAGTTATATGCATCTTTTACTCCTATTATGCGTAATGCGCATGCCAAGAATATGTTTGGCATCCCCCAAATCCTTCATATCAAATGTCTGACTCAACGTCTTTTTGAGAATTGACAAGTCATAAGAGGACTTCCTAGCAATCAACATATCATCAACATAAAGTATCAAACATATCAAGCTGCCATCTGAGCATCTCTTTGTGTACAATGATCCCCATTGCTTTGAGAATAGCCTCAAGAATTCATAAAAGCATCAAACTTTTGGTACCATTGAGTAGGGGACTGTTTAAGTCCATACAAGCTCTTCTTGAGCTTACAAACTAGAATTTCCTTGCCAGGACTACATAACCCTCTGATTGTTCCATATAGATCTCATTTGTAAGATCTCCATGCAAGAAAGCAGTTTTCACATCCATTTGGACTAGCTCTAATTCCTCTGTTGCAACGAATCCAAGCAACATGCATAGGGTGGTCATCTTGACCACTGGAGAGAAGATTTCCTCAAAATCAACACCATGTTGTTGCTTAAAACCCTTTGCAACAAGTCGTGCTTTATACTTTGGAGAAGCACTATCTGATGTGAACTTCAGCTTATATACCCATTTACATGGTAAATCTTTTCTGCCCTTTGGCAAAGGTACTAAATCCCAAGTACCATTCTTGTGAATAGAATCCAACTCACTCTTCATGGCACGTTCCCACTTGACATGATCCTCTGTCTGCATAGCCTCTTTGTAGCAAGAAGGCTCACCAGCATCTGTTAGCATAACAAAATCTAAACCTAGAACATATCTATCAGGTGGATGTGAGACACGTGCAAACGCCTCGATGGTTGCTAAATAGGAATATGTGCAGACTGATCCGAATGGACATTCTCTTGAACATCCCTATGTGTAGCATCTTTATGCATGCTAACCGGAGGACTAGTATCCTCAAACACCACTCTTCTCACTTCAACCTCCTTAATGGGTTGTTTATGCATCTTAGACTCATTGAAAATGACATCACTACTTCTGATCACTGACCATGTTTCAGAATCCCATAAGCAATATCCAAATTGTCCTTCTCGACCATATCCAAGAAAAATGCATTTCTTTGACTTATGGTCCAACTTTTTTCTAAGATTCTTGGGTATATGAACATATGCTTCACACCCAAAAACTCGAAGATGATCATAAAATGGTGGCTTCCTTGTCCATAACTCTTGTGCCACTTTTAGACCTTTGGAAGTACTAGGTGAAAGGTTAATCACATGAACTCTAGTCAATACTGCTTCTACCCAAAAACCTTGTAAGAGGTTTTGATGATGCAACATAGAAACTACTCTATCTTGAATATCTCTATTCATCCTTTCAGCTACACCATTTTGTACTGGGGTATAAGGAGCTGTAAATTCTCTTTGAATCCCTCTAGACTGACAAAAAAGGCTGAATTCATGTGAGGTATACTCACCCCTATTATCTGAACGTAAAGCCTTAAGCTTAGTTCCTTTTTCAGTTTCAACTGAAGCAAGCCATTTTCTGAAAGTATGGAGTACCTCATCCTTTAATTTGATAGGATATACCCAGACTTTTTAGTAGCATCATCTATGAAAGTGACAAAGTAAAGAGAACCACCTAAGGACCTAGTGGGCATAGGACCACACATATCTGTATGGACGAGATCTAAAGGCTGAATTGAAGAGTCAATGTGCATTCTATGCACATTTCTGGTTTGCTTTCCATATTGACAATGCTCACAAAATGAAAAATCAGAGAAAGATAACACAGGTAAGTAGCCAGAAGGAGAAAAGATTTTCCATTCCACTACGAGATATATCGCCCAAACGACCATGACAAATACAAGCCATAGGCTATTCAATAACAGCTAACAAGTGTTCTTTCTGTTATACAAATAAAGGATAAAGTGAGCCAACTTTGCTTCCTTTTGCAATGACCATATTGCCCTTTGATATACGAAAGGAATGAACATAGAAGACTACCTTGTAACCAAGGTCATCAAGTTGACCAACTGACATCAAACTACGTGATAACTAAGGTACATTGCATACATTATGCATAGTAAATTTTGAACCATCAATGAACTACACAACCACATCTCCAATCCCCACAACGTCACACTGGTAAGAGTCACCAAGTCTCACGGTACCAAGAGACTTTGTTGCATAATTAGAGAACCATTCTCTGTGTGGTATCACATGGAAAGAAGCACCAGAATCTAGCAGCCACATGTGGGAAAGAAAGTCAGCCATAAGTGCCTCAGTTGGCACAATCCTATCAAGTGTCAACACATCAACATCATCAAAAATAGCATTAATTTCTTCAACCTTCACAGTCAAAGTAGATGGTGGAGGTAACTGTTTAACATGCCCATCAACATTCTGTCCTTTACCTTTAGCATTATTTAATGCATGACATTCTTTCTTCATATGTCCTTTCTTATGACAATAATGGCATTCCATATCCCTCTTCCTTGATTTACTTCTACTCTTATTCCATGGATCATTCTTTTCCTTATACTTGCTCCTACCATGTTGTTGATTCTTTCCTTGGTAAGAATCACGAATATTATATGCATCTCCACTATGAGTGCCAACCATAGATTTTCTACGAATCTCCTCACTCAAGAGTGCTCCACATATGTCATCATAGACGAATTTACCATTAGGTGCACTATTGCTAATAGCTATGCAGAACGTATCCCATGATGATGGTAGGGTGTATAACAACAATACTGCTTTCATCTCATTATCCATATCCATTTTTTGAGCCTGTAATTGGGAGAATATAGCATCAAACTCATTTAGATGAGCAGCAACACTATCTATGTCCATGCAAACGTCATATAATTTTCTCATCAGATACACTTTTATTGATGTCGTCTCTTTTTCATATGTATTGCATAACTTCTTCCAAAGCTCCTCTACACTTTCACAATCTAATACTGCAAAGTAAACATTATCTTCCAGGTGCAACCAAATGGTAGACCTAGCCATTTCATCTAACTCATCCCAATCATCTTCATCTATGTCAGCAGGCATCTTTGAAATTCCATCAACTGGCTTCCATTGCCTCCTTTGAATCAGCACATCTTTAATCTGATTCTTCCATAGAGCAAAGTTTGTGCCATCAAATTTTTGGATCTCAAAATGGTCTTTGCCCAGCAAGTTATAGCTCCTTCTTGGAACACCAGCATTAGACCCTAATCCACCTGATGTGCCTGAGACCTCTGATGCCATGTTGGTAGAGGGCTGGATAAAATGATAATGGAGCTAGAAGAGTCCAAGCACCAACGAATAAGTGTAAGTAAATCGACCACTGTATAGTTGGCTAAACCAAAAATCTGGAAGAATTTTGCCAGAGTATCCTTTGCAAAATGAGCATATCACCAGTGTCAAAATATCATAAAACTACAAGTACTGACATGTTTTTCCTACATAGTGAATCACTCACTCCATTGCATATAATCAGTTACTCAACAAAAGCCAACTAGGCTTATCGAGCACCTATGAACAACTATCATACATCTCCTATGGCGAGGCTGGGTAAGACTTCTACCTACATCGCCGAAGAGACCCCGACATCTGGGTGTCTCCTAGTTAAGAAAACCTCACCACGACCCTCTTTATCAAATGTAAAAGGCTTTATGCAAAAATGTAACCGCTATATCAATGACCACATGGATGTACATAAGCGGTATCCACAGAAGTGTACATGGTGTGTATGTGCTCAATATATGCAGTAAAATGACACTAAAAGACTGAACACATAGCCTAAAAACTAGCCAACGACACCTACAAGTGTCTGGCAACTCTGACGTTTTAAGCTCAAAAAACCTACATAATTTGCAATAGTAGCTCCCATCAAAACCAAAAACCTTTCAAGAAACCTGTAGTTTTACGAGTGTGGCTGAAAAAACATCACCAAAGGTTGATATTTGTTGTCGAAGAAGTGCAAAGAGCACTCTTCTTGATGTTCTTGGACCTGTGCGAAGAGAACTATGTGCAAAAGTACTCCAAAATAGCTCCAAAAAAACACCCCAAAAATAGGTTGTGAAAACAAAAAATGAAGCTTTGAGGGACCAAAACATGTTCAAGGTAATTTCAACCTTAGTCTTTCCCCTTCTTTAGACACCACAAGAGTGTAGCTTAGTGGCAAGAGATTGTCACGGTTAAGCAAGCTCTAGGGGGAACAGTACTGGGATGGGTGACCTCCCGAGAAGTACTGGCAACCTCTATCTTCCTTGATCATTGAGGTACTCCCTCGCATGTAGCCAACGGTACCAATGGCACCAATGGTGACTTCGGTGACTCAGATGACAAGGTATGCCAAGGTCTATGCCTTGGTCGCCGCCTTAGTCGTAAGCCTTGGAGAAAGCGAGGGGGGGTGCTCGATTCGCTCGCACAAAAGGAACAAAGCTTTTGCATTGAGCTACTCTGATACCAATGAAGGGTTTCGAAGGTGATGCACCATGGTGCGCTCTCCTTGTCGAGAGCTCCACGACGATATCCTTGGAGTAGAAAATGGACCTCCATTGACCGCAAACAGTACACAGGGAGCACGAAGACAGACTTCTTCGGTCTTACAAATGCGATCGAACTTACAGTCTGTGGCTGACCAAGCCACTATATGTTTTATTAAAGAACATATACAAAGAAGTGTACGATGGCCATTTGGCCTTTCACATGGACACTAACGGTAACACTCTAGTCAAAATAGATTTGCCACGTGGTGTCTTGGGTTCTCGTCCTAGGTCTCCTTGCTCCAGGTCTCCTAGCTCGTTCTCAGGAATGATGTTTCCAAACTCATCTGTCCTATGTGGTAGGCTGGTAACCACATACATGGTTCCTTCGTTATCAATGCATAAACCCTTTTTGAATTTAACCACTAGGTGTTCCACTCCAAAAGGTTGATCTGGATTTTTGAGTTGGACCACTGATCGCCTCAGGCCATCCTCATAGATGTGAGCACCTAATTGGTTGCTCCTGATATACTCCAATTGTATCTTATAAGGACCTTCTAGTGTCTGTAAATAGGAAGTACCTAAGCTAAGTGTGGGTCTCTCCATGATAAAAGACATTTCTGAATCACTTGTGTCAGAAATTAGCATTGTAGGGATAACCATTTAGTTGTTGTGCCCAAGACTTAGCTGTATGGTTGACACTATCCTCAGATGATCTAATGCTTTGTCTATCCTTGCCTAAGTGTCTTCGGTTCATAAGCCTTATCTACAAGTCCAAAATTTTCCTTTGTATTGCTCAAAATCCTTTGGAACCCCTTATTTCTTGGTCCCACACAAGGTTCAACTTCAAAATACTATATCTAATAATCCCCACGAGCTTTCCAACAAGCCCAAAATAAGAACAAACGGATTTCGTATGAGAAAGTTATGCAAGTTCAAGGTTTGGGGTTAAAACAGGGAAACAGGACCTCTCTGGGATTGCTTCAGAACAAGCAATACATGACACTTAGGAAGTAGTGGCGATACTTGGGACCAAACAATACATGATACTTGCCTTGCCACGATACACAACCAACACGACACATGACACCTAAATGTTGGTGATATGCGATACCTCGATATTGCGACACTTCGCCCTGAGCACGACACTTGGGTGTCGCGACACTTGGTGGTCACGACACATGACACCTGATGGAAATGACACACGATACTTGGGCAGTCACAACACATGATATTTGTGATCCACACAACACCTGAATATCGTGACACTTTGGCCCTAGGCGACACCTGGATATCGACGATACCTGGATATCAATGACACCTGGATATCGGCGACACATGATATCTACCAAATATCGCGAAATATGGGAATTCAAGTATCGCAATACTTGAACTCAACCGGTCACGACACAGATTTTTTGGAGTCCAAATTCAAAAAATTTTGCAAATATGTGTACCTTATGTCCTCCTTATTACTCTTACGTGTCTATAGATGCAAAATCTCCCTTCAAACCCATGATATTGCACTCATGATACTTGTTGTAGGTCATGTCATGTCTGAGATAGTTCACTCAATTTTTGGGTATATTGAGGTGTATTTCTTCAACATTTCAGTTATGCACCCTCTCTAAGCTTCTTTCTCATAACCACAAGTGAAAATGAAGTGAATGTATGGTCGAAAATGAAAAAATCAGAGAAGATGAAGATGGGAGAAGATGGTGATGATGATGATGATGATGATGAAGGAGAAGAAAAACTCAGAAACTAAACTGCAAATGGTAATTTTTCTACCTTCCAACATCGCTTCTCTACGTCTTACCGTCACATGCTCGTCCTCCAAGCTTTCTCCCCAGCAACGGTGTCAAATTTGGTGTCACTCTATCACAATGGCAAGTACCAATGTGAGGAGATACACCTCATAAATGTCAATCCATGGAGACGTGAGGACCAGTATGAAAACCGTGAGCAAGTGATGGCACAAGTGCGTGAGTGAAAGCACACAAGCATGCACACACATACACACACGCACACAAGGTAAGAGCAAAGAGTGGAACAATGGAAGGACTTTGATTACAAAAGAAATCTTTTACAAAGCTCAAATCTACAACAAGCTAACCTCAAAAATGAGCTCTCTAGCCCTTTTTATGGCTTTTTGAGTGGTTTTGGCCCTATCCAGACCTAGTGTCTGGCCTAGTTAAAAATTAGGTTCTAGGGCTTATTTGGGGGCTCAAATGGAGTCTAAAAATTATGAAAATTGGCAAGATGATGCTTCTAATACTCCTCAACCTTTAGGACTCCTCGATTTTGAAAAAATGAAGTTACAAAAATGGAAAATGGTACTTACAATGGTTTTAGTGATAAAAATCACTATTTTTATAGGGATTTATTCTGAAAATTTGACATGTGCTTCTTGGAGCTCCCTACATGCTCCTTCTTCTTGTGTGTCCACTTCCTTGATGTGCTTCTATGCTTGTGCTTGACCTTGACTGTCAACACCCATCTTTACATACATAGAGAGTGCTTTCAATTGGACTACATGTGAAGCCAATTGGACTACATGTGAAGCCAAGAGAGTGCTTTCAATTGGACTACATGTGAAGCCAAGAGCAATCAAGTGCTTATGGATTTTGTCATACCATGCATGTGGAGCTTGCTTGAGACCATACTAGGATTTATGCAAGCAAGAAACCATATGCTCTTGCCCTTTCATGGAAAATCCAGGAGGTTGCTTCACATAAGCCACTTCTTGCAAATCACCATTTAAGAAAGCTATCTTTATGTCTAACCGATGTAATTTCTAACCTCAATGGGTAGCCAATGAAACCATTGTATGAATGGTAGACATGCATGAAGTAGGTGCAAAAGTCTCCTCATAGTTAATACCATATTGTTGCACATATCCTTTGGAAACCAATCTATCTTTCTAACTATCAATGCTACCATCAAACTTTCTCTTAATCTTATAAACCCACTTTATACCAATGGCATTTTTCCTTTTGGCAATTCACATAACTCCCAAGTACCATTCCAATGTATGGAATCCATTTCTAATTGCATAGCACTAATCCATTGTGGATCCTCACATACATCTTCAAAAGTAAGTCGCTCTTCATTACATGTTATTGCAATAAGAGAATAATCCACAAAATTACTTGATGCATGGGGAGAGCTTGATCTTGTTCTACCAAGTAAAGGTGCACTCAATTTGTTGTCCTGCAAAGTTTGTTTCAACCACTTTGGCATAGTTTGTGCACTCTTGATAGACATGTGTTCATTATGCAATACATCATCAACATGTAAATCATGTGGGCTGAATCTCATGCTCATTTTCAGCCATATTTGGATGCAAATGTTCAGCCATATGTGGCTAGAAATTTCCAACAATTCCGACAATTTTTGGTTGAAAAATTTCAGCCACATTTCGTTGGAAATTCTCTGCATTTTTAGCTCTATTTTGGTGGCATTTTTCAGCCCTTTGAGCCTCAGGTGGATGGTTTACATGGCCATAGTCATGTGCACCATTTTGAAACAAAGGCATGAGTGTATCAAACACATCTTGTGAGCTAACTATTGGTTGTTTTTTGCATTCAAGTAGAGGGGAAATTGAATTTTCAACAAATACCACACCTCAAGTCACAATAATTGTGCTCCTCAATGGATGATACAAACAATATCCCTTTCTTTCAGCACTATAACCAACAATTATACATTTCTTTGTCTTGTCATCAAGTTTGTGACGTTGTTGTGATGGCAGAAGAGCATATGACAAACAACCAAACATGCACATATGACTAACCATAGGCTTATGTCCATCCCAAGCCTCATAAGGAGTAATGACTCTCAATGCTTTTGTAGGGCAACAATTCAACACATAGTTTGCACACATTACCACTTCCATCCAAAACTTATTAGGAACGTGCTTTCCTTTAACCATGCATCATGCCATTTCAAGAAGTGTTCTATTTTTCTACTCGATAACACCATTTTGCTGAGGTGTATATGGCACTGTACATTGGTGTGAAATACCTCTTTAACAAAGAAAAGCATTAAACTCATGTGACATGTATTCACCACCACAATCCGTCCATAGAGACAAAAGTTTTTGTGAAGAAAATTTTCCAGCCATAAGTAAAAATGCTTTGAAGCAAGAAAATACCTCATTCTTTGCTTTCATAGGACACACCCATGTATGCCAAGTAGAATCATCAATGAAGGTAAAAAATATACATGCTTCCCAAAAGACGGAGTCTTGACAGGACCACATACATCACTATGAACAAGTTGCAATTTCCTTGTAGTGTGTGTATGATTATCTTTTGCAAAAGAAGCATGATGCATTCTAAGAATGCAACCTTCACATGCATGCTTTTCATGATGGAGATTATTAATCTCCAAAAGAAAAATTTATACTTGATGTTAGAGCACCTCTATATCAAGAACAACTCATATCCTCAACCAATTTTGGAAAACCCATGCCAAATTATCAAGAGTTGAGTTAATACTGAAGAAACTAATTACACAGAAAAGTCTGTTGCACTCAATTCACTCATTGACTAATCAAATTGGAACAAACCAATCACAAATTGATGATTATAAAGATCTTGAATTAAGCTTATGATCATATTGAAGTGGAAGAAAACACTTGAGAGAGTGAAGAGATCTCAGAAGTGAAATATATATACATATGCACACTGTAGGTGGAAATTCTTGTAATCTGAGTATAGATAATCCTTAGGATGATAAGGAGTAATGTAATAGATGCAGGATAAGTTTAAAACTATATGTATATAAGTCAATGATGTAAAGAAATATGTGTGAGAGTCATTTTGAAGACAAGTGTCTTAGAGAGATGTGTAGAGAGTTTTACTCAGGAAATTAGCGACGAGTTTTTCTCTGAGTTCTCTCAGTCTGATCATGTGGATCAGAAATCCTTTTGTACACATCTAATCTGGAAGCTAATGAAGCTATGTTCAGAATTTTATGATCTAATTTCTTTCCTATTGTGAGAATGATCGATAGGAACATTTGTATGTAGAATCTGCAGACAGACTTCTAAAAGTTGCGCACTTTTCCGTGTCAATGTTTTGCTTAGATCTCAGTGCATAGTGTAAAGTTTTGAATGAGTGAGCATTCAAAATCTAAGTTAGAAGGTAAGGAAGCTATGGCTAAAAGCATTTAGCAAAACGGGATTTGTGCTGTGAGAAATCAACTTAAGAAGTTGACCATGTCAAAGTCTCCATTTCTGGAAGATAGTTTTTGACATACCTTTGATCTTAAGGATCAAATCAAAGGTTTAATCACTCTTTTGGAGAATCAATGGCTGATATGATTGTGCAAAGGTAGTGTGAAGACTTGCGCATCATTAGTTTGAAGATATCTGAAGATATGTGGAGGTATTGAAGTCAATTTCTGAAGCAGACTTCTTGAAGAAGGAAAATTCTCACTCAGAGAATTGTTCATGAATGATTTGGTAAATCAAAGTAACATTTCTGGAAAGTTTGGTCTATAATTGATATATATGTGTTCTTAGATCAGTATAGATCAAGCATTTGGAGATTAAGAGATCTCCAACAGTGGTATCAGAGTTGAAGGTGCAATACAAGGGAAGTAAAGGCATTGGAAGTCCCGACTGCTGCAGATATTGAAGTTCTTTCTAATCGAAGGTTGACAAGGACAAATTCGTGAAGATAACCTATAGAAGTACAAAGCACGAGTTTTAAGGATAAAAAAGGATTGAAGCTTCATATCAAAGGTACATTTTACTATCATAAATCATAGTAATTGCAGATACAGAAGATCAAAAGATGGGAGAAAGCTTGCAGATTGATAAGCTAGATAGGGAGAACTATCCAGCTTGGTCCATGAGGATGGAGGCACATCTCATGAGCAAATATTTGATGGCATTCATTACAGGAGAAGAAGAAAAGCCTGAATTTGCAGATCCTAGTATTCCAACTAGGGAAGAGCTTGTAGATTTGAAGACTTGGATGAGAAAGGATGCTCAAGCTAGGAGCATCATTTACATGGCTGTAAATGATTATCTTCTACCTCACATTAGAGGATTGGAAAGTGCAACAAATGTTTGGAATGCTTTGGAAGAGCATTTCCAAAACACAACCAAGTCAAGGAAGTCCTCACTATGGGCTGAATTTACAACTTTCAAGAAGAAGAGCTCACAATCAATTTCTGATTATGTGGCAAGGATGAAGGATATTGCAGATAGCTTGGGAGCAGTAGATGAAGACATTGAAGAGGATAAGTTGATGCGTAGGAAAGAGGCATTGA
>MU260407.1:47500-165000 GCA_020310875.1 Ceratopteris richardii
CTTATATACATGTGCCCTAAGTTTGGTCCTTTCACACAAGAGACCGGCACTTTATTACAAAAAAGGGTGAATTTCCTACTAATTTACAAGGGTTATTTTACAACAAGTTGAGATTATGCATTTAGAGGACTC
This sequence comes from Ceratopteris richardii, assembly GCA_020310875.1. Taxonomy (NCBI): domain Eukaryota; kingdom Viridiplantae; phylum Streptophyta; class Polypodiopsida; order Polypodiales; family Pteridaceae; genus Ceratopteris; species Ceratopteris richardii. The sequence goes on from MU260407.1 coordinate 47,633, forward strand.
CTCTATTGCATTTACATAGTTTTGAGGGAATTCCATAAGACCTCGAAGAAGAAAAATTATGCCCCTTAATTTTAAAATTTTGGGGCTTTTCGCTTGTGCTTCTTTGCTCTGCAACAGTAAGCCATCTAAAAATAAGGCCATGTTTGGTTGGTGTGGGTAAGTTTGGAATAGGGCATCTTTCTAAGTATTGTTTGAACCGTCTTCCTACAAGTCGCATTGTTTCTTGGGGCGTCTGCTTGAAGCTGTGGATCAAAGATGATGTGTTATGTCTGATACCACTCTTGGAAAATTCTACAATGAATGCTTCTAGTAGTTGCCCTATGTCTCGATAGTTGCGACTATTTAGGGGTTGAAACCAAGCTAAGGCAGTATCCTTAAGAGTCAAACCAAATGCCTTGAACTCAGTGAAAAAGTCCTCAACTTGTTCATCTCTTAACACTTGTTTGAACTCGGCCACATGATCATAAGGATCTCTCCTAACCCATCAAAATAGTTCTTCATAGCCTTGACCACTTGAGAAGGCCTAAGGGTTCTTGAGTGCACTCAAGGTCTATGCAACGGAAAATCGTGTTCATCTCTTTGATGCCTATGTACTCGATGTCTCTCTCTTTCAGGTCTTCCACCTTCAAGTCCAGATCTCTCTCTGCCCACAGTGTTTGCAAAACTTACCTCCAGTCTCTCTCTTGTTCGTTCTCGTTGTGTCTCATGAGCCTGGGATGAACCTACACCTTGGTGGCCATGAGAAATATTAGATCGTGGTGGAGGAAAAACTAATTCTCCTTGCCAAGTGTATGCATGCCTATCATGCTCTGATACCAAGAACATTTTCCCATAAGTGTTATCTAGATAGATAACTTTTCCTGGCATCTCCGGATCTTTGAACTCGTAGATGGTGACTATTGGGCTAGGTTGACCTCGCTTGAATCTCTAAAAGGCTTCCTCCGTTTGTCTATTCACGAATAGGTCTATGCTTTTGTTGTGTTGAGGGATCCACTACGGAGTGGGCACTCTGTGAAGGGTTTTGAAGGTGATGCACCATGGTGCACTCTACTTATCGAGAGCTCCACGACGATATCCTCGGAGTAGAAAACGGACCTCCTTTGTCTACACACAGTACTCCCCACAAAGATTGCAGAATACGCAAAAACACAGTACACAGGTGTAGTTCAGTGATGAGTAGCACCTCCTTTAATGTCAATCCGGGAAGACGTGAGGATGGTATGATGACCTCGAGCAAGTGAAGGCACAAGTGCGTGAGTGAGAAGCATGCTATCATGCACACACATACACACACACACGCACACAAGGTGAGACAAAGAGTGAGAAGCAATGGAGTTCTTTAGATTACTTCCAAAGTGCTCATACAAGTTTAAATCAATTACAAGCTAACCTCAAAAATGAGCTCTCTAGCTCTATTTATAGTTTTTTACTAGGTTTTGGCCATGTCCAGACCTAGTGTCTGGCCTAGTTAAAAATTAGGTTCTAGGGCCTATTTGAAGACTCAAACGAAGTCTAAAAATTATGAAAATTGGTAGGTAGCTACTTTGAATGCTCCTCAAGCTCAAGGACTCCTTGGCTTGCACAAAATGGAGCTACAAAAATATGAAATGGTATCTACAATGGCTTTTAGTGATGAAAATCACTATTGTTGTAGGGATTTCTTCTAACTATTTGACATACATATCTTCGAGCTCCCTACTTGCTCCTTCTCCTTGTGTGTCCACCTCTTTGATATGCTTTAGTGTCCTAAAAAAATATTGGCCTACTTGCCAGATCGTCGTTGACTACTCTGTCTGCTTGTGCTTTCTCTTCTCTCTGACTCCCTTCGTAAGCTTCCTTGCCTTGTGAGTCCTTCAGTTCCAACACCCCCCCCTCTCTCGCGTCTGTCGTCCCTGACAGACCCTTGTTGGGTGGGTCGTTGGATGTAGTATTCTACAATGTCTTGTGCTAAGTGATGTTCTGGAATTCTCAACCCTTTGGCCAAGTCCGTGAGTAGAGCATCCCAATCTACCGGCCCGGGAACCTCTGGATGTGGTATATGTAACTTTTCTGAATGGAGAGCTTGTTCCACTGCAAACAACTGCAATAAATGTGATGGTCTGGGAATGAATATCTCTGAATGATATTCCCAGAATCCCGTGACAAACATTTCTTCAAACGTCTGTTTGAAGCAGGCTGGTAGATACTTTATATGCGCATGCCATGCATATACAACATTAATAGATGGTGTGGCGCTCATGTCGTAGACAAGGTCCTGATTACCTTCATTAAATCCAAGAGCTGACAGATGAGGTTCCTTGATATTCTTGAAGGTCCTGAAGGTGACGAACATGAGTTCAAAAATTTTAAGGCACATTTGGGCCATGACATCTGGTACATTTTTGAACCGGACCCCCCAATGGTGAATTGTCGAAATCATATATCCTATGGTAGGTTGGCCTTTAGGTAGTGCTAACTAGAAATAATTGAGCCATTTCTCACATCCTTTGGTTGTCAGCACAGTTTTTGTGTATTCTGGCCACGACCTTCTTCGAAATACAGGGCAGTAGCATGGGTTTTATTTGATATACAAAGGCATGTTATTCCATGTCCTTACCATCTCAGGGTAGGTTTCCAGCAGACAAATCCTCCACGTAGGTTGGTGTATATTTCCCTGCTTGGCACTTGCTGGGATGTCGTCCGGTGCAAACTGTGTAGCCAAGGTTGGTTCTTTTGAGGTGTGGTGCTTGATTTCAGCATTGTAATCCGCCATTAAGACATAGAAAGGAACATACAAATCGTCGGATGTGCCGATCCACCTATGATGGGAGAGGTTTCTAAAGTAATCCGATGTTATGACTACCTCTTCCAAACGTGACATGGAAGCTATCTGAACTGCCACTCTGTCATCATGGGTTGTGGCCACTTTCTCTAGCCTCTGCATCCATTCAGGAGCCTCGATCTCGATGGTGTCCATGCCCTCTTCTGTTTGCTTGCCCCCTGGTGCAGGCATGGGAACGTATGGGTCTTCGAAGGTTTCCTCTACTTCAGTTGGCACTAAGTCTTCAGGTTCGGGTTCTACAAGGGAAGAGGGTTGACGTTCGTATTGCATGACTTTACTTCGTAATTCTTCTAGTTCTGCTCTAAGTTTTTCGACTTCTTCAGACGTGTCAACTGCGGTTGTGACTTTGCTTGGTGACTCCTGCTGGGTTGCCAGCTGCTTCAATAGGTCATCTCTTTCTCTTTCTAATGCTGCATGGGCTTCCAAGAGGTCGGCATGGGTTTCAAACACAATTTACATATTCGCTGAGGGTATGGCCTTGAATTTATCTGGGTCGATTTCTTGTGGGGAACCCTCCTGATCCCCCTGGGTATGGTCAACTTCAAAATACCCTAGCTGAAAATCAACGCATTATCTTTATAAAAAACAGTTGAGGGCGTGTAGTATATGCCACGAGCTTTCCAACAAGCCCTAGAGCTCAAAAAATGGATTTCGTATGAAAAAGTTATGACCGTTCAGGGTTCTAGAGTTAAGACAGGGTCCAAACAGGATCACTGTGCAACAGGTTTTCCCCAAGTTGTTTTCCTAAGGCCTCCTTATGTGCTCTAGAGTAGAATGTTTATGCCCAAAATTAGCCCAACTCTTCAATTTAAAAACCCTAAAAAATTTGGCTAAAATTGGCTGTCAATCGTGATCGACAGGGCTGTCAATCGCTTTGGACAGAGTATCAATCGTGATGGACAGAGTATCAATCGCGATGGACAGAGTATCAATCGCGATGGACAGGCGGTCAGTCAATCGCGATGTACAAGAGTCGGTCGCGACGGACAGGCAATCAATCGCGATGGACAGGGGTCAGTCAATCGCGATGGACAGGAGTCGGTCGTGATGGACAGGCAATCAATCGCGATGGACAGGGGTCAGTCAATCGCGATGGACAGGAGTCGGTCGCGATGGACAGGCAATCAATCGCGATGGACAGGGGTCAGTCAATCGCGATGGACAGGCAATCAATCGCGATGGACAGATCTGTCAATCGCGATGGACAGAGCTGTCAATCGCGATGGACTGAAATTTTGCAAAATTTTCAAAAAATTTTGTGGAATTGTGGTGTGTAGGGTCTCTAGTCCACTGTGGTGCACTCAGATTTACCGAAAGGTGAAAATTTCTGTCAATCGCGATCGACAGGAGTCGGCGACTGCGAGACAGTTCTGCACATTTCCGTACCTGCGCGACGTGCTGGAGGGGATGATGATGCTGAAACCTGCAAGAAACTCCAAAAGCATGCAGAAAATAGCACACAACAGTTCGCTCTCTCGCTCTCTCTCACAAGTGAAATGAGGGAAATGAGGTGGAGAAGGTGATATAATCAAAAAACTGAAATTTTTGCGATGATGGAAGTGGAGGTGGAAGATGGTGATGATGATGATGGTGATGATGGTGGTAAGGTAAGAAAGAGAAAAATAGGAAAAGTAAAGAAATTACCTACAACGCCAACATCTCCAATCTACGTCTTACCTTCACACGCTCGTCCTCAAAGCTCGATCCCCGGCAACGGTGCCAAAATTTGGTGTAGCTCAGTGATGAGTAGCACCTCCTTTAATGTCAATCCGGGAAGACGTGAGGATGGTATGAAGACCTCGAGCAAGTGGAGGCACAAGTGCGTGAGTGAGAAGCATACAAACATGCACACACATACACACACACGCGCACGCACGGCAAGACAAAGAGTGAGAAGCAATGGAGTTCTTAGATTACTTTCAAAAAGCTCTTACAAGTTCGTTTCAATTACAATCTAACCTCAAAAATGAGCTCTCTAGCTCTTTTTATAGTTTTTGACTAGGTTTTGGCCCTGTCCAGACCTAGTGTCCGGCCTAGTTAAAAATTAGGTTCCAGGGCCAATTTGAGGGCTTAAACGGAGTCTAAAAAATACGAAAATTGATATGTAGGTACTTCTAAGGCTCCTCAAGCTCAAGGACTCCTTGGCTTGCACAAAATGGAGCTACAAAAATATGAAATGGTATTTACAATGATTGTTAGTGATAAGAATCACTGTTATAAAGATGTTGATTTGGAAAAATTTGAAGGGCCTATCTGCCAGATTTGCGTCGACTGCTTTGTCTACTTACTCCTTCACCTCGCTCTGACTCTCTCTGTTGGCTTCCTTGTCTAGTCAGTCCTTGGGTGCCCATACTGCTCTCAACATCTGTTCTTACTAGAATCCTCAATCCAGAGTGGATTCCCCAGGATAATAAGAGCATAGATCTGCTCCTAAATCAAGAAACCGATGAACCCTTTTGGAGGTATAAATCAAATAGGCCAAATGATCTAGGGTCAATCCTGATCTATGAGTTCAAAGATCCTGATAGCCCATGCAGAGCGACTTACTTAGATCACGCTTCAGAGAGGATCTTTATGGTTACAGAACATGACAGGCATGCTTATACTTGGAAGGGGGAATTCGTTTTTCCCCAACCAAGATCGAACGTGTCCTATGGTCACCCGGGAGCGGGAGCATCCCAGGCTCATGGAGCTCAAAGAGACAGAAGTAGAGATAGGCCAGAAGTAAGCTTTGCCAACCCTGTGGGCAGAGAAAGAACGAGAACGAAAACAAATAGAGTGGAACCTGAGGTACTTAGAGCTCCAAGGAATCAAAGAAATACGGATGAGTTCCCTCTACCAAGACCTAGAGAGCACGCAAGGACTTTGAGGCCGACTCAGCTAGTTAAGTCCATGAAGAACTACTTCGATGGCACTGGAGATCCATACGATCATGTGGCAGAGTTTAGGCAAGTCTTGAGAGCTGAACAAGTTGAAGATTTGTTTACGCAGTACAATGCCTTTGGTCTAACCCTTAGGAACACTGCCTTGACATGGTTTCAGCCACTAAACGAGAGGCAGTTCAAGAGCATAGATCAACTTCTAGAGGCATTCATTATCGAATTCTCTAAAAGTGGCATAAGACATAACACATCCTCGCTGATTCACAGATTCAAGCAAACCCCTCAAGAAACTGTGAGACTTGCTGGAAGAAGATTTCGGCAATACCTAGAGAGATGCCCTGTCTCTAAGTTACCCACACGAGCTAAGTAAGTGGCTTTGTTCTTGGATGGACTGCTAAGCACCAAATTGAGATCATATGTGTACTTGAAGGACCCTAGGACCATAGAAGAGTGTGTACGCATGTGCATTGACATCGAGGATAACCTAGGGGAGGAATTAGAGCTTTCAAAAATCTACAAAGATACTGATAGTTCTTCAAGTCTCTCTTCCATGCAATCCACATCTATTGAGGAATTAGCAGAGAAAGTAGCTCAGAAATTAGGTGTCACTGGCAAACAGCTCCCAAGATTTGCCCCTGTGAAAAGATGCTATACTTGTGGAGGTGACCATATGGCGAATGTATGTCCCATTATGACTCAACCCCAAGTAAATCCTAGTAGCCAGTACTGCACCATAGAACGAAGATACACCAATCACACAGCACAAGACTGCCCATACAATAAGCAAACTGTTAGGCAAACCTACCCTCAGCCATACCCTCAACAAGGCAGATACCAGAGTCAATACCCACCACAACAGTATACTAGGCCCCAACAAAATTACCAACCGCAATATCAGGCCCAACTGAGACCCCAGCCAGTGCTAGCGCAACAACCACCTACTCCTACTAATGTGATTCCGGTAAAGTATGCTGCTGCAGAAGAAAACCTGAATAGAGCTATAGTCCCAGTAACACCATTAATTTCAGAAAGTGATCCCAGTGACCATAGCTTTGATTCTACACAGGTTGATAGTCCCCAGGCTTACTACATGTAGTCTCCTGAACATGGTGAGTCCTATTATAGTGAGGAACCGAGTGAACTTAATTGGGAGCCAGATTATGCTAATGTGATGTACGCAAACCCCAACTCTAGACCTCAACCTAGGCAAGTAAGACCCCCATTTCCTAAAGGACCATGCTACAGATGTCAGGGAGATCATCTCATTCGTGATTGTCCCTTTCCTCCACCTACACAACCCCAGTCAGTGACGATCCAGGGCTATTGGCAGGAGTGTGGAAAGGAGCATCTTTTACAAGACTACCCAAAAATCCTAATAATATGCCGAAAATCACTCCTATCAATGTCGTAGGGTTAGTTGTAGACTCCACAGGAAGTGTGACGTCCACTACGCCAGTGCAAGTGATCACTAGAGCCCAAGCCTTGCAACAGAACCAAAGCATAGGCCAGGAAAAGAGCCCAGATGTTAGTGAAATGGAGAGCATTACAAAGAAGAGGACTAGAGCTTGGAGAGATAGTCGTGAAAGAATGAAAAGAGAATGGGCAAAGAAAATGAGTGAACTTGAGGAAAGCCTAAGAGAAACGAGAGCCAGGATAACCAAACTCACATCTCCAACTCCCTCTCACACTACCCCTCCTCCATCATTCCCAACTCCATCCGAACCGCCACCTTCCAACCCGCCTCACCTAATTCCACCACCCCCTAGAGTAGGATCAGTCCTAGGAGATCCCAATCCCAAGGACCTAAATATGATGCTTAAAGCATATCAGGCCAGAATCCAAGATGGGCCAAACGTAACTGATCATGGAAAGTGCTACCCTAGAGCAGAATTAGAGCTTGAACGAACTAAAATTTGTGCTAAGATGGTGGAGTTGGCTCAAACCATGTTTGAAGCCATCCGCCTTTTTAACATATCTAGCTCAGCCAAGATGCAGCTGCACTTTGAAGGACTGTTAGAAAGAATAGAGAGGCTAATTGCACAATCAGAAAAGGAACCTGCCTCTCAACACAAGGACAAGGCAAGTGAAAGAGCAGGTCTTCCTGCCCAGGAAGCCTATGTGCCTAACTCCACGGAGCCAGACACATCATCTTCTATGAATCGGTTCACACCAGAATTCCTACGAGAGATTCAAGAAGAAAAATGGGCTAAAGAGAGTGAAGTCCCTCCTCCCATTGAACTTGTGGATGATGCACACGAACAATTCCCACAAGACATCCCATCCATTTATGAGGAGCATGAGAGCACCCAATCTCAGGAAAGATTAGACTTTGAGTCTAACTCTCTACAAGAATTACCCCACTTCACAGGCCCATGGGAAGCTAAGTCTACTTGTATGAGAGCACCCACGGTCATGGTACGAAATGAGGACTCAATCATACCTAGGAACACAGAGGTAGTGAAAAACACTAAAGTACAGTGCAACCTCACCTTAGAAGAGCTACTCAAAGTAAGGCCAAAGCTATGGAAACATGTGGCCAAACAAGTACCAGAAATAGCAAAACCTCCTTCCCAGGTAGGATCCCAGAGAACAGTGCCAGAAATACCCTTGGACAAGATAGGAGACATGAGTGAGGGCGATGAGGGAAACACATATCTTCCTATCACCCATCAAGGATACACCACCAAGGCCATTCTAGACTCAGGCGCAGGAGTTGCAATTGCTACCACTTCCCTATGGAAGCATTGGGGCAAGCCAGCACTCAGGCCCACGAGGATGAAATTGCAAATGGCCGATGGTCACATAGAGAGACCCTTAGGGCTGTTAGAAGGAATAACTCTCACCACATGTGGTGTTGAGTTCGAGCATACATTTGCTATATGTGATTTTAGCAAAAATCATGCCTATGAAATGATCTTGGGACGACCCTTTATGCAACAGTTGCAAGTGGTACAGGAATGGGGAACCAATTCCTTGTACCTGCAACACTTAGGTGTTACAACCAAAGTGAATCTCAAAGATTACTCTAATAGAGATGTCCCTCCTATCCAATGGAATCCCCTCCATAGAGCCAAAGATGATACGGAATCGGTGCATTCCATAGGATCAGGGTCCTCATGGATGCATGAAGACACCCACTTATGGATGTGCAAAGTAGCAGTAGAAGAAGAGAAGAGAGAAGAAACCAGAGAGATAGGTGCAAAAGAAACACATAGATCAATTCAAGACCCAGCCTATGCACCTGTAGTCTTTCCGGACGAAGAATTTGAACCCCACGGCTGGGCAAAAATCCTAGAAACAATGGATGTAGCCATCAATGAAGAACAATGGACACCTCACTGTGATGAAGATGGCTATGACATTTCAGTCTTCTCCATAGAGCCAATCATGGGAGAGGCAGTGTTAGAAGAGTGTGAACCTAGCCCTGATGCATTTGAGGATGCAAGTGACTCCGATCTAGAGTCAATCATTATGGATCCACCTTTTGCATCAGATGAAGAATACTTCTATGAAGTAGAATTCCAACCCCAGAGGCATGGAGAGCTTACAAATGATGTAAGGCTAGCCACATATGTGACCCCGAAGGAAGAAGAAAAGAAAAGAAAGAAGAGAGAAGTCACACCAGAAGAGGAAGAATCTTTGTTTGAGGTCCCGGAAAATTTTAAGAAGTATGAGATAGATGACAGGAGAGTCATGATCAGAATGCCTAAACGAGAGGCGCAATCGGGGGAGGCCTATGATAACAAAGAAACCACCAAGAAAATCGTGGTAGCCGTGGAAGAAGGAGAAGAGAGATGCACGTACATAGGCCATGACCTGACGGAAGACGAAGAGCACGAATTGATAGCCTTGCTAAGAAAATACAGAGATGTATTCGCTTGGAGTTACAAGGATTTGAAAGGCGTGGACCCTGACATATGCTCACACACTATCCCCATGACGTCAGATGCCAAACCTTCTAAGCAAAAGCCATACACATACAATGATAATTATGCTGCTAAGATCAAAGAGGAGATAGATACACTGGTTGAAGCTGGATTCATCTATGAAATTGAGCACACTGAGTGGGTATCCCCCATCGTAGTGGTGCCCAAGAAAAATGGAAATCTGCGTGTATGCATTAACTTAAAGAAGGTCAATGCAGCCACAATTCGAGATAACTATCCGCTTCCTATCACAGAGCATCTCTTAGAAAGAGTAGCAGGCAAGGAAGTGTACAGCTTCCTTGATGGATTTTCGGGCTACAATCAAGTAGCCATAGCTCTAGAAGATCAGCATAAGACGGCTTTTGCCACTGAATGGGGCATTTTTGCCTTTAGAGTAATGTCATTTGGGCTTACCAATGCACCCCGCTACCTTCTAGAGGCTGATGTGCCATGTATTTAAAGAGTTCCTGAGGAAGAACTTAGAAGTCTATGTTGATGATCTTTGTGCTCATTCCAACATTAGACAAACCCATATTCCTGAACTCAGACAAATCTTTGACAAATGTAGAGAATATCAAGTCTGCCTGAACCTAGAAAAGTGCGTTTTTATGGTCAGGCAAGGCAAGATTCTAGGACACATAGTGTGAAAGAATGGCATATCCACTGATGAAGAGAAAGTGAGAGCCATAGCCGAGTTACCTAGGCCAAAGAATGTGAAGGAAGTACAAGCTTTCATGGGGCATTGTGGTTATTACCGACGGTTTATACACATGTATGCCATCATAGCAAAGCCTCTGTATGGACTTTTGACTAACTTTGAGTGGACTGATGAATGTGAGCATTCCTTCAATGAGCTTAAACGGCGATTATGTTCAGCACCAATCTTGACCACACCTGATTGGAATAAGCCTTTCCATGTTCATGTTGATGCATCTAATTATGCTATTGGGTGTGTACTCGCGCAGCCTACCGGTGAAGGTAATATGGATCTTCCAATTGCCTATGCTAGTAGACAATTGAATGCAGCTGAACGAAATTATACCACTACGGAGAGAGAAGGACTAGGCATGGTATATGCAGTTAAAAAGTTTAGACATTACTTGCTTGAAAATAAGTTTAAATTTTTTGCTGACCATCAGGCACTGCTATATCTCATAAACAAGCCATGCAATACAGGAAGATTAGTAAGATGGTTTCTCTTGCTAATGGAATATGATTTTGAGGTTGTGGTAAGGAAAGGGAAGACTCACTTGAGAGCAGATCACCTCTCTAGGCTCACATCTGGAGAAGCCCCACAAGGAGTGTCAGATGACCTTCCTGATGCTTACTTGTTTAATTTGGAAGTGGTGCCGCAGTGGGCTAAGCCATTAGTGCCAGTATTGACATACGAGCCTAACCACCCAGTAATAAACACACAGGATAGAGAGGTAGTAAAAGCCCAAAAGTATCACATCATGGCAGGTAGTATGTACAAGCACACAGATCAAGGGATCTTGGCTTGTTGTGTGGAAGAGGATGAGTACGCTAAATGGTTGCAATTAGCACATGTAGGTGCATTAGAGCGACACTACTCAAAGCCACGAACCCTACAGACACTAAGGAGACTCGGAGTGCATTGGCCGACTATGGAAGCTGATGTCCAGAAGTTGTGCAAGGAATGCCCAATCTGCTGCACTAAACCACCTGTGGAACATGCCACTCTTTATCAAGTGTCCATAGTGCCAGATTGGAGTGAACCACTAGTATCCTTCCTGAGGACGACAACATTCCCTTCATATATGACTCTGGCTAGGAAAAGGAGTTTAGAACAAGAAGCCCTGGATTACTTATGTGAAGAGGTGTGATGTCTGTCAGAGAACTCAGTATCCTATACGCAAAGATGAGATGCCACTGAAACCTATGATGGGTGGATGTGCATTCTCTAAGTGGGGAATAGACTTTGTAGGTCCTATTAATCCCCTAGCTAAGGGTTCTCATGCTGAATATATCATTGTGGCCACGGATTATCTAACCAAGTGGGTAGAAGTGAAAGCTACCACGAAGAATGATGCACAAACAACAGCTAAGTTCTTATTTGAGAATGTGTTCACTAGATATGGGTTACCTATAGAGCTAGTTAGTGATAGAGGCACTCATTTCTTGAATGAAGTTATTGAAAATCTGCTCCAAGAATTCTTGGTAGTACATAAGAAGTCTGCCCCCTATCACCCTCAAGCTAATGGCCAGGCTGAGAGCACCAATAAGATCTTATGCAATGTACTGACAAAATTAATGAACAATAAATGCTCTGATTGGGACAAACAGCTACACCATGCTGTTTGGGCATACCGAGTCGCCTACAAAACGGTACTCCAAGCCACCCCCTTTCAGATGGTATTTGGCCAAAATGCAGTGTTGCCATTGCACTTCTTAATACCTACATTGAAAATAGCACAAGAGCATGAATGGACGGGTCATGAACTCTCCTCTAGACTATTTGACCTTGAACGATTAGGAGAAACAAGACTGAGGGCGGCTGCAGGGATATATGCAGCTAAGAAACGACAGAAGGCATACTTTGATGCCCACGTTAAGGATAAAGGTTTGAAGGCAGGCGACCTAGTACTAGTCTACACTTTGAAACAACATGCGAGGAAACTAGAGAAGAGAGGCTACGGACCCATGATCATTAATAGAATCTCAACAAGTGGAGCAGTACAACTAGCCACATTAGAAGGCGATATTCTCCCCAGCTACATAAGCGGATGCAGAGTCAAGTTATATCAGGAACCTCTGACGGAAGAGATGCTAAGTCGACTCAACACTGCTAAGAAACGCAAAGAAGAAGAAAAACGAATTCGAGAAGAAGCTCAAGCAGAAGCATTGGAACGCATCCGGAGAATGAAGCTGAGAAGACAAGGTGGAGAGCAACCTAGGACAGATGCATATGCAGATCAAGGATATCATGTGGCTATGTGTGAAGTTTCAGATATCAGCTCTCATAGGATAATTGATAGACGTCCTTTTATACCCTTAGAGATAGGACAAGGAAAGGGTGCAAGGACTGTAAGAGCCTTGATTGACTCAGGTGCAGCCACTAGTGCTGTTAAATTTTCGTACTGTCAAGAGTTGAAATTAACTGTCAATCCTATGGAAGCATATCTCATAGGATTGGGAGGTGTGGAAACCCCTTGCATGGGCGAGGTGGAACTTCCCCTCTATATTCAAGACGAAGTAATGACAGTCAAAGTACTAGTGTGTCAAGATGAGGACCTCACTGAGCCTCTTGTCTTGGGTCAGGACTGGATCTATGATCATGCAGTCAACCTAAACCTAAGAAGTGGACTTCTTCAGGTATGGGTAAATCATAGTCGAATTATAGTTGAATTGGAAATGAGGCACTCAAGGAACTAGGTAATGCACGAACTCCTGGTCCTTCCAGGGGCGCACATGAAGTTGACAATGCTATTCTTGTCCAAAACTGTATGATGCAGAAAGAGGATTGTTTCAACAATGGAGTCAAGGATAAGACGGCACTCCCTTCTTTTCCAAAGGCCAGAGGGATGCAGCAACCAAAGGCAGATAAAATACAGAAGGAGCAGAGTACTACCTATACTGGAGGCCAAAAAAATATGCAAAGCAGAATGTCTCAGCCGTTGAAACCAGTGTGGGTGTGGAAAGGCAAACACCGGTTTGCAACCATGCCAACCCCACGGCCAATACCTCTTATTAGTAATCAACAACACGACACTAATAGGAAGTCTTTCATAAATTCTTTTGCGAAAGTAAAGTCTATTTGGGTACCCAAGAAGTCGATGAAGGCCAGCCCACAATCACGACAAATCTGGGTGCCTAAGGCTTGCTTGCGGGCTCAAATAGCTATACCGAGGCCACACCCGGTACAACATGTTTCACTCACTCGAACATCTGATGCCCATTCTTATACATCACGCACGGACACATATTCTTCCATGAGCACCAGTAGAATCACTTGTAAATGGGTCCCTAAAAAGCCTCATTTTCAAGTAAATACTCCTATCAAACTCTTCAGAGTCTCCACAAAATCAAGATCAAAACCCATCCACTGCATTTGCCAACCCAAAACTTGTAATAAACCCCCGGACCCCAGTTGTAAATCCAGGCCCAACTACTAACTACATCACTCTCACACTACATCATTCCACTTAGCTCCTAGGTCTACCCAATTCCTAACTACACGCACAAGCACCGAGCACTTAATAACCTGCTAATCTCTCCCGAACCTCATGTTAATGTTGTAATGGGGACAAAAATGGTTCTATCTTGTCCTTTACAATGTTAACACATGTTTCTATATTCTCACAGAGTCAGGAGGCAAGAAGTAACATGGCAGATACGGCAGGAACTAGCTCCCAGGCTGGCACCAGCCCCCAAGTCGTGGACATTGAAAGTCTTCCCATTGAGGAGGAATTGAAGGAACACCCAGTGGCATTGAGGGCATTACACGCCATCCCGATTCAGAATCCTCCATAGGGGCACACAATGCCGATCAGCAAAAACTCACATTGGTTCAGTGATGTGGCAGAACTCTGGGTGAAGGCACTTACATGTGGGAGGCCGAGATAGAATTCAATGGGCGCTGGGGCAGATATCACTTCTTCACCAGGGAATTTGAGAAACTGCAAAATAATGAAGGGCTGAAACCTATATGGAAGAAGGCAGGACTCTACGATTACTTCAAATTCCAATTGCCAAAGCTCGACTTTCTAAGATGCTCGTATTTGATTAGCACCCTCACTCCGAGCAAAGACAAAAAGGGATACAACACCTTTGTCCTCCCATCTCTCACAAGGGGCACTGAGCTGAAGCGCTTCAGGTTGACTATCAATTTGGTAAGGGAAGCTCTAGACATGAAAGGTATGCACATTCCTACGGAGAAAGAGACTATGGTCCCCGACAATATGAAGAACAGGAATCTGACAAAATTAAAGGACATGGTGGCAATGACACCTACAATTGCCATTCATTTGCGAATGGTCATGCAGCATTTTGCATTTCCCGCTCAAGAGAGGTTCACAATGTCACCTAAGAAGATATGGTTTAGTCTATACTTGGCCGACGCCTTCGATTTGACAATCAATATGCCCCACTGGATTATCGACCACATCCACTTGGCTCATCAAAGGTGGTATAAAAAACAAAAGTCTGTACTGTATGGATGTTGTGCTCTCACCCGGATTGTGTATAGATGTTTGGCTTATGATGTGCTAGTTCATAGGGCATTAATTTGGACCACGGTACAGGAATTCCAACGTAGGCTATCAACCGCAGGACCGCCATCTAAGAAAATGAGAGGTGCAATTCAGATGCCCTGTGCACAACCCCGTGGTGCGACGCTGACACCTGAGACAACTCCACGACTTCCGAGGCGGGTACAACCCTTCACTATCAGATTACCAAGACACAGCACTGATGGACCGAATCTAGTGTTCCCACCTGTACCAACCGACCTAGAGTTTCCTCACGGATTCATGTTAGAAGACCTAACTAATGAGGAGGTTGCCAGAATAATCGAAGCTGTTAACGCGGAAGTCGAGGGAGAGCAAGCTAGTGGACAACAAGCTACTACAGACCAACCCCATCCCAGACAACCAGATGTCGTCAATGTGGAGGGTGAAGAAGAAGAAGAACAAGAGGAGGAACATGGTGGACAATCCGAGGAAGAAGAGCAGGAATATGACCAGGAAGCTCTGCAAGTACTTGAGGGTGCCCCGGCTTATACGAAGGAATTGAAAAAGCTCTATGATACCATCAACAGGGTTCAAGAGCAACATAGACTGTCCCTCGCAGCAGGAAAAGCTCTCATGAACCAAATCCTTGAGGAGGAAGGAGTAGACGAGCAATATTGCGCCACACTTGATATGATATCTGATGCTTTAGGAGTACCTGAGACGGTGCATACCGCCCTTGCACAAGCACGAAGAACAGAGCGAAGATACGGTAGACGTCCCCCTCGATCAGGAAAATAGATGAATGTATTAGTATCAGAACCACAAGGCACATCCACAACCACGGGCACTGCACACACCGTTCATGATACTGAGGAAACCCATACATCAAGTGCACCCCCGTCACCCCCTTTGCCACCCCTGCCTTCAACTCCACCACATTCACCTCCCACTACGAGTGTAACCACTATTGTCACCGCCTCCGAGTCTACTACCCATACCAAAGAACAGACCGTCAGTCAACCCACACAACCCACACACCCTATCTCCACCTCTCGGGTCTATACGGCCACTGACACAGTAATTCTAACCGCAGCCACGGAAAACCTCATTCCCCCAATCACACTTCGTGGCAGTTCGTATTCACAATTGCACACACCACTGTACACTTTCACCACTATCACCGCACCCACAATTCCAATATTCACAATCACTCCCACTACTGCATCCACTGTTGATTTTATGGACATATCACCCACCTCCGCACCTCTCCCTTCCCCCATACACCCACCATCTCCCATTCCCCCACCTCCCACTTCACCATTTTCCAGCACCCCATCCACACTCCCATTCCCCTTCCCCTTCCCCTTCCCTTCTGCATTCAACACCCTTCCCGCATCCACCCCTATTAATAATGTATTTAATAATATGTATCAGTGTATGTCACAACTACAACAACACTACCAGCATCTGGATAACTAACATACGAGACTCTTCCGAAGCCATGAAGAACAAGTACGATTCATTGATCTAGAAAGGGAAAAGCGGCTACTACAACAACAGTATGTCACTTTACAGGAACAACATGAGCAATTAGTAGCCAATCCACCCCAATCAGATGCAGAAGAAAAACAACAAATGGATGATTTGCTACACTCCCAGATAACAGAGAATCTCAAGCTTCGACGCAACCTGGCCCTCTTACGCAAACACATGTCTACTACACTCGAGGAGAATAAACGACTACAGAAACAAAACGAAGAAAACTTGGAAGCAG
Source organism: Ceratopteris richardii (assembly GCA_020310875.1). Lineage (NCBI taxonomy): Eukaryota > Viridiplantae > Streptophyta > Polypodiopsida > Polypodiales > Pteridaceae > Ceratopteris > Ceratopteris richardii. Next base: position 64,225 of record MU260407.1, read on the forward strand.
CCAAGTGAGGGGTCTTAAGAATTGTTTTCCTAAAATTCACTATGCAAATTAGTATTTGTGCTACAGGAATGAGAATCATTGGTTCTGTCTTTGGAATTTAAATATTAAAGCTAACTTGGAACTCTACAGATCTATTGAGAGCATCGAAGGGCGTTCTAAGCGAGTGTAAGTGCAAGCCTTGGAACACACTTCCTAGGCATTCAAGGGCAACCAAGCAGGAAACAAAAGGTTGGAAACTTTCAACCCCCTCTGTCAATTCCTAGCTTAGGCTAAGAACGACTAGAGGTAGGAGTAAGTCAGGGCGACGATAGGCAATTATCAAGTTGAAGAAGACCTAAACTTTCAAGTTCAAGCTAAGAACATAATCTTCGTACTGTCGAGAACTTTAAAGGAAAAGAACTTAACGTGGAACGGTCAACTTTAAGTGCGGAACTACACTCAAATATACCTTACGACGTGGTATCAGACAAGAATTTTAACACGGGAATCAACTAAAAAGAATCAAGTGACTGATACAAAAGGACTCTGCAACGAGGTTGTACTTGGGCAAAATTGGGCTATTCAACTAGGCTTATGAACCTTAGATCAGGGCGACATCTAGTAAGGGATAGACAAAGCCTTAGATCTTCAGAGGCTAGTGTCAACCACACTGCTGGGTCGTGGGCCCAGCAGTTGAGCCACCACTCACACTACCCAAGTTCTGAGACTAGTGAATCAGAGATGTCTCAAGGCATGGACAAACCTACGGGAAGTTCAGGAGTGCCATACTTGCACAGGGTAGAAGGCCCGTACAAGACACAGCTGGAATACCTTAGGACCAACCGATTAGGTTCCAGCATCTATGAGGACGGCCTAGGAAGATCTGTGGTACAGATTAAGAATCCTGATCAATCCATTGGATTAGAGCACCCAGCTGTCAAGTTTGAAAATGGAGCATACTTGGACAAAGAAGGAACCATATACGTAGTCACCAGTCACCCAGATAGGACGGACGAATTTGGAAATGTGATCCCCGAAGCAGACTTAGGTGACCTGGAGCAAGGAAACATGAGTGCAGAACCTAGAACCCCTCGAGGTAAATCGGTTCTCACTAGGATTATCACACCGGAGTGGATTCCCCAGGATAATAAGAGCATAGATTTGCTCCTCAATCGAGAGACTGACGAAGCCTTTTGGAGGTACAAACCTGATCGGCCAATTGATATAGGAACAATCATGATTTATGAGTTTAAGGATCCTGATAGCCTAGGTAGAGTGACCTACTTAGATCACACTTCGGAGAGGATCTTTGTGGTGACAGAAAATGATAGGCATGCTTACACTTGGAAGGGTGAATTCGTTTTTCCCCAACCAAGATCGAATGTATCCTATGGTCACCCTGGAGCTGGAACATCCCAAGCTCATGGAATGCAAAGAGACAGAAGCAGAGATAGACCAGAAGTAAGCTTTGCCAACCCAGTGGGCAGAGAAAGAACGAGGACGGAAACAAATAGAGTAGAACCTGAGATACTTAGAGCTCACAGGAATCAAAGAAATGCGGATGAGTTCCCTCTACCACGACCTAGAGAGCACACAAGGACTCTGAGACCGACTCAGTTAGTTAAGTCCATGAAGAACTACTTCGATGGCACTGGAGATCCATACGATCATGTGGCTGAGTTTAGGCAAGTCCTGAGAGCTGAACAAGTAGAGGATCTATTCACTCAGTACAATGCCTTTGGTCTGACCCTTAGGAACACTACCCTGACATGGTTTCAGCCACTAAATGAGAGGCAGTTCAGGAGCATAGACCAACTCCTAGAGGCTTTCATTATTGAATTCTCTAAGAGTGGCATAAGGCATAATACCTCCTCGCTGATTCACAGCTTCAAGCAAACCCCTCAAGAAACCGTGAGACTTGCAGGAAGAAGATTTAGGCAATACTTAGAAAGATGCCCTGTTTCGGAGCTACCCATACCAGCTAAGCAAGTGGCTTTATTCCTGGATGGATTGCTAAGTACTAAATTGAGATCTTATGTGTACTTGAAGGACCCTAGGACCATAGAAGAGTGTGTGCGCATGTGCATTGACATCGAGGATAACCTAGGGGAGGAGTTAGAGCTTTCCAAGATATACAAAGATTCAGATAGTGCCTCTAACCTCTCTTCCACGCAATCCACATCAATTGAGGAACTTGCAGAGAAAGTAGCTCAGAAATTAGGTGTCACTAACAAACAAATCCCAAGGTTTGCCCCTGTGAAAAGGTGCTATACTTGTGGGGGCGACCACATGGCGAATGTATGTCCCATTATGCTCAACCCCAAGTTAATCCTAGTAGCCAGTACTGCACTATAGAACGAAGGTACACCAATCACACCGCGCAAGATTGCCCCTACAATAAGCAAACCGTTAGGCAGACGTACCCACAGCCATACCCTCAACAAGGAAGATACCAGAACCAGTACTCACCTCAGCAGTATGCTAGGCCTCAACAAACCTACCAACCCTATCAAAACCAACAAAGGCCTCAGCTTGTGCTAGCACAACAACCCCCAGCTCCAGCTAATGTGATTCCGGTAAAGTATGCTGTTGCAGAAGAAAACCTGAATAGAGCTATAGTTCCCGTAACATCAGTACTTTCAGAAAGTGATCCCAGTGACCATAGCTTCGATTCTACACATGTTGATAGTCCCCAGGCTTACTACATGCAATCTCATGAACATGGTGAGTCCTACTATAGTGAAGAGCCAAATGAACCTAGTTGGGAGTCAGATTACACAAACGTCATGTATACAAACCCCAACCCTATACCTCAACATAGGCAGGTAAGACCCCCTTTCCCTAGAGGACCATGCTACAGATGTCAGGGGGATCACCTCATTCGTGATTGTCCCTTGCCTCCACCTACACAACCCCAGTCAGTGACGATTCAGGGTTTTTGCCAAGAGTGTGGAAAGGATCATCTCTTACGAGAATGCCCCAAGAATCCTAATAATATGCCAAAAATTACTCCTATTAACGTTATTGAGTTAGTGGTAGATTCCACAGGAAGTGTCACTTCCACTACACCCGTGCAAGTGATCACTAGAGCTCAAGCATTGCAGCAAAACCCAGGGGTAAACCAGGAGAAGAGCCCAGATGTTAGTGAAACAGAGAGCATGACAAAAAAGAGGACTAGAGCTTGGAGAGATAGCCGTGAAAGAATGAAACGGCAATGGGCAAAAAAGATGAGTGAACTCGAGGAAAGCCTCAGAGAAACAAAGGCCAGGATAACTGAACTCACATCTCAAACTCCCTCTCACATTACCCCACTTCCACCATTCCCAACTCCATCCGACCCGCCACCTTCCGACCCGCCTCAACTAATTCCACCACCCCCTAGAGTAGGATCAGTCCTAGCAGATCCCACTCCCGAAGACCTTAATATGATGCTTAAAGCATATCAGGCCAGAATCCAAGAAGGGCCAAACGTAACTGATCATGAAAAGTGTTACCCAAGAGCAGAACTAGAGTTAGAACGAACCAAAATTTGTGCTAAGATGGTGGAATTGGCTCAGACCATGTTTGAGGCAAGTCGCCTATTTAACATCTCTAGTTCAGCGAAGACATAGTTGCACTTTGATGGACTGTTAGAAAGAATAGAGAAGCTGATTGCACAATCAGAAAAGGAACCCGCCTCTCAACACAAGGACAAGGCAAGTGAAAGATTAAGCATTCCTGCTCAGGAAGCCTATGTGCCTGAAGCCTATGTGCCTGAAGCTTATGTGCCTAACTCTACGGAGCCAGACACATCATCTTCTATGAATCGGTTCACACCAGAATTCCTACGCGAGATTCAAGAAGACAAATGGGCTAAAGAGAGTGAAGTCCCTCCTCCTATTGAACTTGTGGATGATGCACACGACCAATTCCCACAAGACATCCCATCCATCTATGAGGAGCAGGAGAGCACCCACTCTCAGGAGAGACTAGACTTTGAATCTAACTCTCTACAAGAATTACCCCACTTCACAGGCCCATGGGAAGCTAAGTCTACTTGTATGAGAGCACCTACGGTCATGGTACGAAATGAGGACTCAGTCTTACCTAGGAACACAGAGGTAGTGAAAAACACTAAAGTGCAGTGCAATCTCACTTTGGAAGAGCTACTCAAGGTTAGACCTGAATTATGGAAACATGTCGCCAAACAAGTACCAGCGATAGTGAAACCTCATTCCCAGGTAGGATCACATAGGACGGTGCCAGAGATACCCTTGGATAAGATAGGAGATATGTGTGAAGGTGAAGAAGGGAACACCTATCTTCCCATTACCTACCAGGAGTACACCACCAAGGCAATTTTGGACTCAGGTGCAGGAGTTGCAATTGCCACCACTTCCCTATGGAAGCGTTGGGGCAAGCCAGCACTCAGGCCAACGAGAATGAAACTGTAGATGACCGATGGTCATATTGAGAGACCCTTAGGATTGCTAGAAGGAATAACTCTCACCACCTGTGGTGTCGAGTTTGAGCACACATTTGCCATATGTGACTTCAGCAAAAATCATGCCTATGAGATGATCTTGGGACGACCTTTTATGCGACAGTTGCAAGTGGTATAGGATTGGGGAACCAATTCTTTGTACCTGCAGCACTTAGGTGTTACGACCAAAGTCAATCTCAAAGATTACTCTCATAGAGATGTCCCTCCTATCCAATGGAACCCCATCCATAGAGCCAAAGATGATACAGAATCGGTGCATTCCATAAGGTCAGGATCCTCATGGATGCATGAAGACACCCACTTATGGATGTGTAAGGTAGCAGTAGAAGAAGAGAAGAGAGAAGAGGCCAGAGAAATAGGTGCAAAAGAAACCCATAGATCAATCCAAGACCCAGCCTATGCACCTATAGTCTTTCCTGATGAGGAATTTGAACCCCATGGCTGGGCAGAAATCCTAGCAACCATGGATGTAGCCATCAATGAGGAACAATGGACACCTCACTGTGATGAGGATGGCTATGACATTTCAGTCTTCTCCATAGAGCCAATCATGGGAGGGGCAGTTCTAGAAGAATGCGAACCTAGCCCTGATGCACTTGAGGATGCAAGTGACTCCGATCTAGAGTCAATCATTATGGACCCACCTTTTGCATCAGATGAAGAATACTTCCATGGAGTAGAATTTCAACCCCAGAGGCATGGAGAGCTTACAAATGATGTAAGATTAGCCACACATGTGACCCCGAAGGAAGAAGGAAAGAAACGAAAGAAAAGAGAAGTCTCACCAGAGGAGGAAGAATCTTTGTTTGAGGTCCCGGAAAATTTTAAGAAATATGAGATAGATGACAGGAGAGTCATGATCAGAATGCCGAAACGAGAGGCACAATCAGGAGAGGCCTATGATAACAAAGAAACCACCAAGAAAATAGTAGTGGCCCTAGAAGAAGGAGAGGAGAGATGCACATACATAGGCCATGACCTAACAGAGGAAGAAGAGCATGCATTAATAGCCTTGCTAAGAGAATACAGAGATGTATTCGCTTGGAGTTACAAGGATTTGAAGGGTGTTGACCCAGACATATGCTCACACACCATCCCCATGACTTCAGATGCCAAACCCTCTAAGCAAAAGCCCTATACATATAACGATAATACGCTGCCAAGATTAAAGAGGAGATAGATAGACTGGTTGAAGCTGGATTTATCTATGAAATTGAGCACACTGAGTGGGTATCCCCCATTGTAGTGGTGCCCAAGAAGAATGGCAAGCTGCGTGTATGCATTAACTTGAAGAAGGTTAATGCAGCCACGATTCGAGATAACTATCCGCTTCCCATCACGGAACATCTCTTAGAAAGAGTAGCAGGCAAGGAAGTGTACAGCTTCCTTGATGGATTTTCGGGTTACAATCAAGTAGCCATAGCTCCAGAGGATCAGCATAAGACAGCTTTTGCCACAGAATGGGGCATTTTTGCTTTTAGAGTAATGCCATTTGGGCTTACCAATGCACCAGCAACCTTCCAGAGGCTGATGTGCCATGTATTTAAGGAGTTCCTGAGAAAGAATTTAGAAGTCTATGTTGATGATCTTTGTGCTCATTCCAACATTAGACAAACTCATATTCCTGAACTCAGACAAATCTTTGACAAATGTAGAGAATATCAAGTCTGCCTGAACCCAGAAAAGTGCGTTTTTATGGTCAGGCAAGGCAAGATTCTAGGACACATAGTGTCAAAGAATGGCATATCCACTGATGAAGAGAAAGTGAGAGCCATAGCCGAGCTTCCAAGGCCAAGGAATGTCAAGGAAGTACAAGCTTTCATGGGACATTGTGATTACTACCGCCGGTTCATTCACATGTATGCTGTCATTGCAAAGCCCATGTACGGACTTTTGACAAACTTTGAATGGACTGAGGAATGTGAGAATTCCTTCAATGAGCTTAAACGAAGATTATGTTCAGCACCAATCTTGACCACACCAGATTGGAATAAGCCATTCCATGTTCACGTGGATGCATCCAATTATGCTATTGGATGTGTACTCGCACAACCTACGGGTGAAGGTAATATGGATCTTCCAATTGCCTACGCTAGTAGACAATTGAATGCAGCTAAACGAAATTACACCACTACTGAGAGAGAAGGCTTAGGCATGGTGTATGCGGTTAAAAAGTTTAGACATTATTTGCTTGCAAATAAGTTTAAATTTTTTACTGACCACCAAGCATTGTTATATCTCGTGAACAAGCCATGCAATACAGGAAGATTAGTAAGATGGTTTCTCTTGCTAATGGAATATGATTTTGAGGTTGTGGTAAGGAAAGGGAGGACTCATTTGAGAGCGGATCACCTCTCTAGGCTCACATCTGGAGAAGCCCCACAAGGAGTGTCAGATGACCTTCCTGATGCTTACTTGTTTAACTTGGAAGTGGTACCGCAGTGGACTAAGCCATTAGTGTCAGTATTGACATACGGACCTAACCATCTAGTAATAAACACGCAGGATAGAGAGGTAGTAAAAGCCCAAAAGTATCACATCATGGCTGGAAGTATGTACAAGCACACAAATCAAGGAATCTTGGCTTGTTGTGTAGAAGAGGACGAGTATGCGAAGTGGTTGCAATTAGCACATGTAGGTGCATTAGAGCAACACTACTCAAAACAACGAACCCTACAGACACTAAGGAGACTCGGAGTGCATTGGCCAACTATGGAAGCTGATGTCCAAAAGTTGTGCAAAGAATGCCCAATCTGTCGCACTAAACCACCTGTGGAACATGCCACTCTTTATCAAGTGTCCATAGTGCCAGATTGGAGTGAACCACTAGTATCCTTCCTGAGGACGAAAACATTCCCTCCAGACATGACTCTGGCTAGGAAAAGGAGTTTAGAACAAGAAGCCTAGGATTACTCTCTCATTGGCGACAATCTATACAAACGTGGTAAAGATGGTTACTTGAGACTATGTGTCCATGAAAGTGAATATCTTAAGATCTTGGAAACTGCTCACCAAGGTGTAGCAGGAGGACACTTTGGACCAGATCGGGTGATCAAGGCAATACTATTTGCGGGCTTCTGGTGGCCGACCCTTCACATGGATGCACATACCTATGTGAAACGGTGTGATGTCTGTCAGCGAACTCAGTATCCTATACGCAAAGATGAGATGCCACTGAAACCTATGATGGGTGGACGTGCATTCTCTAAGTGGGGAATAGACTTTGTAGGTCCTATTAATCCCCCAGCTAAGGGTTCCCATGCAGAATATATCATTGTTGCAACAGACTATCTAACTAAGTGGGTAGAGGTAAAAGCCACAACGAAGAATGATGCTCAAACAACTGCTAAATTCTTGTTTGAAAATGTATTCACAAGATATGGGCTACCTATAGAGCTAGTAAGTGATAGAGGCACTCACTTCTTGAATTAAGTTATTGAAAATCTGCTCCAAGAATTCTTGGTAGTGCATAAGAAGTCTGCCCCCTATCACCCTCAAGCAAATGGCCAGGCCGAAAGCACCAACAAGATCTTATGCAATGTACTGACAAAATTAGTGAACACTAAACGCTCTGATTGGGACAAACAGCTACACCATGCTGTTTGGGCATACCGAGTCGCCTACAAGACGGTACTCCAAGCCACCCCCTTTCAGATGGTATTTGGCCAAAACGCGGTGCTACCCTTGGACTTCTTGATACCTACATTGAAAGTAGCACAAGAGCACGAATGGACAGGTCATGAACTCTCCTCTAGACTTTTTGACCTCGAACGATTAGGAGAAACAAGACTGAGAGCAGCTGCAGGGATATATGCAGCTAAGAAGAGACAGAAAGCATACTTTGATGCCCATGTGAAGGATAAGGGCTTGAAAGCAGGAGATCTAGTTTTAGTCTACACATTGAAACAACATGCAAGGAAGCTAGAAAAGAGAGGCTACGGACCTATGATCATCAATAGGATCTCCACGAGTGGAGCAGTACAACTAGCCACTTTAGAGGGTGATGTTCTCCCAAACTATATTAGCGGATGCAGAGTCAAGTTGTATCAGGAACCCCTCACGGAGGAAATGCTAAGTCGACTCAATACTGCTAAGCAACGTAAAGAGGAGGAAAAACGAATTCGAGAAGAAGCTCAAGCAGAAGCCCTAGAGCGCATACGGAGAATGAAATTAAGAAGACAAGGTAGAGAGCAACCTGTGCCAGATGCATATGCAGATCCAGGATATACCGTGGCTATGTGTGAAGTTTCATGTGTTAGCTCACATAGGATAACTGATCGACGTCCTTTCATAACCTTAGATATAGGACAAGGAAAGAGTGCAAGGACTGTAAGAGCCTTGATTGACTCAGGTGCAGCCACTAGTGCTGTTAAATTGTCTTACTGTCAAGAGTTGCAATTAACTGTCAATCCTATGGAAGCATATCTCATAGGATTGGGAGGCGTGGAAACCCCTTGCATGGGCGAGGTGGAACTTCCCCTCTATATTCATGATGAGGCAATGACAGTTAAAGTACTAGTGTGTCAAGATGAGGACCTCACTGAACCCCTTGTCTTGGGTCAAGACTGGATCTATGACCAAGCAGTCAACTTAAACCTAAGAAGTGGACTTCTTCAGGTATGGGTGAATCAGACTAGAATTACAATTGAGTTAAATAATGGAGCACTCAAGGAACTAGAAAAGACACGGACTCCTGGTCCCTCCAGGGGTGCACATGAAGTTGACCATGTTGTTCTTGTCCAAGGCTATGTGATGCAGAAGAATGAAGATCTCAAAGAAGGAGTGAGAACCACAATGGAACTCCCTTCTTTTCCAAAGGCCAGAAGGAGGCAGCAACTAAGGGCAGATCAATCATTGAAGACTCTCCAAGCGAGAGACCAAAAGAACGCGCGAAGCAGAACAACTCAGCCGATGAAACAAATGTGGGTGCGGAAAGACGAGCTGCCGACCGTAACTAAGTCGCAACAACGGTCTCAACTTCCTATTAGTAATCAACGACTTGATGCTAATAAGAGGACTCCTAAAACCTCTGTGGAGAAAGTGAAATCCATTTGGGTACCCAAGAAGTCGATGAAGGCTGACCCACAATCAAGACAAATTTGGGTGCCTAAGGCTTGCTTGCGGGCTCAAATAACCCCACACAATTCACATCATACACAACAGGGTTCACTCGCTCAAGCAGCCGCCACCCACCCTTGTCTGATATACTCGAACACACTGCCACCTAGAAACACGCACAGACTCACTCGTAGATGGGTCCTTAAACAACCCCCTTTTTCAAGTAAATACCCTATCACACTTTCCAGAGCCTCCACAAAGTCAAACTCAAAACCTATCCGTTGCATTTGGCAACCCAAAACTTGTAATAAACCCCCGGACCCCAATTGTAAATCCATTTCCACCTACTAACTACTTCACTCTCACATCACATCATTCCGCTTAGCTCGTAGGTCTACCCAATTTCTAACTACACACACTAGCACCGAGCACTTATTAACCCCTAACCTCTCCCGAACTTTAGGTTAATGTTGTAACAGGGGACACCGTGTCATTTTTGTGTCCATTGCAATGTTAACATTTATTCATATATTCTCACAGAACCAGCTGCGAAGTTTTCAACATGGCTGAGGCAACAGGAACTAGCTCTCAAACAGAAACAAGCCAGCAAGTGGTTGACTTAGACAGCTTACCGGTGTTGCCTGAGACAAATGAAAGACCAGAAGAATTGCGGGCCATCAAAATCATACCTATTGCGGACCCGCCGTGTGGCCACACCATGCCTGTAGGAAAGACTTCCCACTGGTTTACTGAAGTGGCAGGACCCTTGGGTGAGGGAACGTACCTATGGGAATCAGAGTTGGACTTCAATGGGAAGCAAGGCAGATATCATTTCTTTACAAGAGAATTCGAGAAGTTACAAAATGCAGAAGGTCTACGTTCGATATGGGCAAAGGCAGGATTGGATGCATATTTCAGTGCACGGCTCCCAAAGCCTGACTTCATGCGATGCTACTATCTCATCAACACCTTGACTCCAAACCAGAACCCAAAAGGTGCAAGCTCATTTGTGATTCCATCTCTGACAAAGGGGAATGAGCTCAAGAGATTCAGGCTATCAAACAACTTGGTGAGAGAGGCTCTAGATATGCGCGGAATGCATATTCCTACAGAAAAGGAAACCCTAGTACCGGATTACATGAAGAATCGAAGCCTCACCAAACTCAAGGACATGGTGTCCATGACGCCTAATATTGCAATACACCTTCGCATGTGCATGCAACACTTTGCTTTTCCTGCACAAGATAGATTCACCATGCCGCCCAAAAAGATTTGGTTTAGTTTTTATCTGGTAGAGACACAGAGCCTCACCATCAACTTACCCCACTGGATAATTGATCAGATACACCTAGCTCACAAACGATGGCCGCGGAAACAGGTTTTATATGGTTGCTGTGCTCTGACGAGAATCATTTATAGGTGTTTGGCTTATGACATTCCTATTCAACGGGCCCTAATGTGGAATCGTGTAGAGCAGTTTAGAGGCAGGACATCCACTGGACCCCCTTCTAAGAAGATGAGAGGCACTGTCCAAGTCCCATGTGCTCAACCACGTGGATCCACCCTAACACCAGATGTCACCCCTCCACCCCGAAGAGTCTGACCATTCACACTCCGACTTCCAAGACGCAGCACCGATGGTTCCACCTTGATATTCCCTCCTATCCCAACCGATCTTGAATTTCCCAGTGATGCACCTTTGGAAGAACTCACTAATGAAGATTTCGAACAATTATTACAAGATGTAGAGCTGGAGGCAGAAGAGGCACAACATGTAGAGAACGTACAAACGCAGGCCACAACCTCCCAAGCACCTGTCACCACAGTTGAAGTGGATGAAGAGGATGATGGAGATGAAGAACCAGAGGAAGATGAGGAGGATTATGATCAAGAGCATCAAGAGGAGCAACAAGAAGTGCCAGAACTTGTAGGTGCACCAGCATATACAGCTCAACTACAAAGGTTATACGACACAATCAAAGCAGTACAAGAAAGGCATCAACTCTCTCTTGTATCAGGTCAAGCTTTGATGCAAGAAATGCTATCAGATGAGGGGGTGGACCAACATTTCATTGACACCCTCAAATTAGTGTCAGAATCTTTAGGAGTTCCGAAGGCTGTCCACACTGCAGTCCGCCAGTCCGTGAGGTATGACAAACGCAGAGTTGACACATTACCACGAGCAGGTAAGACTATCAGGATACCCGTCACAGAACAAGAAGTACCCATTGAAACCATAGCTACCCCCACAACCACCACTGACCTCTCTGCTGAAACCTTCATTCAGACATCACCCATCTCACCCCAGCATCCTCCGTCACCACCTTCTCCACCCCCACCACCACCTCCCACCATGGAAGAAACGATAGTCATCACCTCTACCTCCACTTACAACCCATCCTCATTCACATCATTCTCATTTCGAGAACCCACCTCACAAGAAACCCTCTTCTCATTCATCACCAATCCCTTGTACACTTCAACCCTTCTATCCTCCGAGCCCATAACTGGCCATCCCATAATTCCAAGTGTGGTAGGAAACCCGGCACCCACCGAAGGCACCCTGTGTTTCCCTTCCTATCCCCCAATACGGGTACCTCCATTCCATGATCCTCACTTCCCATCTGGCCCCTACACCTCTTTCAACCTGACCGCACCAACCTAATACCCGTCCTTTGTGGAGCAGTTCATCCGCTCTCCAATGTTTCAGAGGCACATTTCTCCGATGTTCGCAACGACATCAATTTACACGAACACCACACTCACTTCACCTACCATACCCACCTACATGGTAGCCCCTGTACACACCACCTTGTCTGACCCAATGGACATTTCACCAACCACAGCACCTCTCCCCACGATTCCACCATCTTCGCCTCCCTTACCCCCCACCTCACCACTCACATCATTGGCACACACAGCATTCACTACCCCCCTACCCAATCCCACCTCCCCTGCAATTCAAACTTTTTCCCTTGCATCTCATAATGTAAATAGCACGTTCAACACATTACTTCAGTGTACACATCAACTACAACAAGAATACCATCAATTGGAAGAACGTACTGCTGCCCTCCAGGCAGAATCTCAACGTCTGCAAGCTAGAGTCACCACTCTTGAAGCTGATTACCAAATGCTCCTAACCGAGCATACCACCTTACAGCAGGCTCACTCCGAATTGGAATCAAAGACATCAACAGTAGATGACCACGCAGTCAAGGAATTAGAAACAGTGCTCCAAGCGCAAATGATATCTAATGCTACACTCAGACGCAACCTTGGGCTATTAAGGAAGCATATGGCAGCAGCACTAGAAGAGAACAAGAGGCTTCAACAACAAAACCAAGACAATTTTGAAGCGGCTATGGAAGGAACTGTAGGAGCAACCATTATCCCTACCAGATATAGAGCAGTCCCATCGGAAGACATTCGCATCTTACTTGAGGAGCATGCAAATTTCTTGGAGTCATATGAAAAGTTAGAGACTGAATGTGCAGACCTAAAGAAACAGATAGCCAGTGCCCCCACAGCTCAACAGGAGCCGGTAATCTTGCAACACTCTACAGAAGAAGTAGAGACCCTCCGGAAACAGGTGGCAGAACTCCAAGCACGCCTCTTACCATATGAAAGGCCACCCTCGCCCATTCAAGAACCAGAACCTGAAACAATAGTGGAAATCCCCGTCGATGACAGCTATGAAGAGCCATATGATCCGATGCCGACACCCGGTGGTCGAACTACAGAGGAGGGGCAAGACACTTTAGAAATTCAAGTTCCAGATTGGGTCAAAAGGGTCGAGAAAGTGGGTAAGACACATGATGATCGTGTGGCTGTGCAAATGCGATCTCTCACAAATCTGGAAGAAACTGTCCTTCGATCTTCTTACTTTCAAAACCTATCCCATCAACGGTTAATCACAACATCAGAGTCGCAATACATGCCTTATTTTGTCTTGCTACATGATTATAATGCAGAAGTCAAAAGACATACAAGGAAGGAGCCCACATTCGCCACTCAATTTGAGCTAGGGGATTTACCGACAGATGCACGTGCTGGCTCGATCTTCCAACCTAATTGGCGTGCACGTCTACTAACCGATAACCCAGAGATGATGAGCACCTGGGCAACCATGCCACTATATATCAAGTATAATCCATGCTATTGCCCAGTGGTACGTCGCAGATCCTGGCAAGCATTTGCAATCAAGGTACGCAACAATAAAGAATGCTCGGCTTGGGTTAACTATCCATATTTTGCTCCACCTCGAGGGACCCCAACCGTAGCCTACATGATATCAACAATTCGGCACTGGTCTACACGTCTAAATAATGTACCCGACATAGCAGCGGAAATGTGTATGAAGATATTCGAGCTCATGACCATTGTCTTCAAAACCTTTCGGAATTTACAAGCTCCATACATCTCTGCCCCTGGATTCTCTCAAGGTAACAAGGATTTAGTCTACGACATGAGCCAGACCCCCTCGGTCACTATAATCTTTGCTTGGCATGCACGAATAAAGTACTTACCCGCATGCTTCAAGCAGACATTTGAGGAAATGTTCTCTACGGGATTCTGGGAATATCATTCGGAAATTTTCATTCCCAGACCCACACATTTGCTACACCTATTCGCAATAGAACAAGCGATCCATGCAGATCAGTTACGTCTGCCACATCCGGACATTCCAGGACCAATTGATTGGGATCGTATGATGACAGACTTGGCCAGAGGACTACGTCTACAAGAACATCAGCTTGCCACTCAGGTTGTGGAATATTACATCCAACACTCCCAGCAACAAGGGTCTGTCAGGGACGACAGACGCGAGAGAGGGGGGGGTGTTGAGAGCAGTATGGGCACCCAAGGACTGACTAGACAAGGAAGCCAACGGAGAGAGTCAGAGCGAGGTGAAGGAGTAAGTAGACAAAGCAGTCGATGCAAATCTCGCAGATAGGCCCTTCAAATTTTTCCAAATCAACATCTTTATAACAGTGATTCTTATCACTAACAATCATTGTAAATACCATTTCATATTTTTGTAGCTCCATTTTGTGCAAGCCAAGGAGTCCTTGAGCTTGAGGAGCCTTAGAAGTACCTACAGATCAATTTTCGTATTTTTTAGACTCCGTTTAAGCCCTCAAATTGGCCCTGGAACCTAATTTTTAACTAGGCCGGACACTAGGTCTGGACAGGGCCAAAACCTAGTCAAAAACTATAAAAAGAGCTAGAGAGCTCATTTTTGAGGTTAGATTGTAATTGAAACGAACTTGTAAGAGCTTTTTGAAAGTAATCTAAGAACTCCATTGCTTCTCACTCTTTGTCTTGCCGTGTGTGCGCATGTGTGTGTATGTGTGTGCATGTTTGTATGCTTCTCACTCACGCACTTGTGCCTCCACTTGCTCGAGGTCTTCATACCATCCTCACGTCTTCCCGGATTGACATTAAAGGAGGTGCTACTCATCACTGAGCTACAACAGATTTCCCTCGAGGGGTCCTAGGCTCTCCTCCTACGTTCCCTTGTTCTAGGTCATCTATGTCCATCTCAGGGATCACATTCCCGAATTCATCTGTCCTATCTGGGTGACTGGTGACTACATATATGGTTCCTTCTTTATCCAGGTATGCTCCATTGTCAAACTTTACAGCTGGGTGTTCTAATCCAATGGATTGGTCAGGATTTTTAATCTGGAACACAGATCTTCCTAGGCCGTCCTCATAGATGCTAGCACCTAATCAGTTGGTCCTAAGGTATTCCAGCTGCGTCTTGTAGGGGCCTTCCACCCTATACAGATATGGCACACCTGTACTTCCTGTAGGTCTGTCCATACCTTGAGACATCTCTGATTCACTAGTCTCAGAGCTAGGGTAATGCGAGTGGTGACTCAACTACTAGGCCCAAGACCTAGCAGTATGATTAACGCTAGCCTCTGAAGACCTAAGACTTTGTCTATCTCTTACTAGATGTCGTCCTGATCTAAGGTTCATATGCCTATTTAAGTAGCCCAATTTTTGCCCAAAGTACAACCTCGTTGCCGATCAATTGGTGTCAGTCACTTGATTCTTTTTTAGTGTGTTATCGTGTTTATGATCTTGTCTGATATCGCGTCATCAGGAATTTTTGAGTTAGTTTTCCGCACTTAAGTTGATCGTCCCACGTTAAGTTCTTTTCCTTTAAAGTTCTCGGTCACACACAAGTTATCTCTTGAACTTGATTTCTTAGATAGTCTTTGACTTGACTTGTCACGTGCCTATCGTTGTCCTGACTTACTCCTAACAATACTTGAACTTAGCCTAAGCTAAGAATTGACAAAGGGAGTTGAGAATATTCCGACCTTACTTGTTGATCCCTTGCTTTATGACACTCAAGAACCCGGTTCTCAAGCTTGCAAAGAAACCCTTGCTTTGGATGCTCTCAATTGCTCTCAATGGACCTGTGAATGTCCCAAAATTAGCTCAAGACTTAAACTCAAATGACAGACAGATCACATTCGTGCATGTAATTTGGATATCAATTATGTCCCCTATCTTTATTGCAAACAATTCTAGAGATCCCTTGGTTTTGTTCCCCCTAGGTATGGTATTTGATACACAGGATTTTTCTCAAGACACACTTGTAAGTACCTCACAAACCACTAATTATTTGCTAGGTATGCCAAAAATTACCCCAAGAACTTGGTATTAGAAACCCTAGAAAATTGGCCGAAAAAGCCTGTCAATCGCGATCGACAGGTCTGTCAATCGCGATTGACAGAGGTGTCCGTCGGGGCCTGTCGGTCGCGATCGACACGTCAATCGCGATCGACACAGTCGATCGTGGATCCTGTCAATCGCGATCGATGATGTCAATCGCGATCGACACGTGTTCCGAGATTTCCGCCGTAAATTCAGTCGATCGGGGCTATGTCCGTTGCGATGGACACGTGGCAACGCGTGAAATTTAGTCAATCGCCAAAAATCAGTCGATCGCGATCGACGGTGTCAATCGCGACTGATAGAGGTATCGATCGTGGCTGTCGATCGCGATCGACGGTGTCAATCGCGATTGACAGGGTCAGTCGGTCGTCTCTGTCGGTCGCGATCGACAGATCTATCCGTCGCGATTGACAGAAGTTGTCGGTCGTGGGTGTCAGTCGCGATCGACTGTATCAATCGCGATTGACAGAAGAACTCGGAATTTTTTAACTGTTTTTAGTGATTTAGAATGTGCTCATCATGTAGATTATGGTGGTGCACTTTGTTTTACCAAATGGGCGTTTTTTCTGTCGATCGTGATCGACAGACTTCGGCGACACAGAGACAGTTCCGTTATGTTTCGTACCTGCACGGAGTGCTGGAGATGATGATGTAGCAAGTACCTGCAAGAAAGCTCAAGAAACACGCAAAAACAACGCACACAATATCGCTCTCTCTCACAAGTGGAATGAGGGAAATGAGGTGGAGAAGGTGATATGATCAAAAACTGAAAATTTCCGCGATGATGGAGATGGCGATCGGATATGGTGAGGATGATGATGATGATGATGGTGATGATGGTGGTGAGGTAAGAAAAAGAAAAATAAGAAGAGTAGAGAAATTACCTCCAACGCCAACGTCTCGAATCTACGTCTTACCATCACACGCTCGTCCTCAAAGATCGTTCCCCGGCAACGGCGCCAAAATTTGGTGTAGTTCAGTGATGAGTAGCACCTCCTTTAATGTCAATCCTGGAATACGTGAGGATGGTATGATGACCTCGAGCAAGTGAAGGCACAAGTGCATGAGTGAGAAGCATGCTATCATGCACACACATACACACACACGCACACAAGGTAAGACAAAGAGTGAGAAGCAATGGAGTTCTTTAGATTACTTCCAAAGTGCTCATACAAGTTTAAATCAATTACAAGCTAACCTCAAAAATGAGCTCTCTAGCTCTATTTATAGTTTTTGACTAGGTTTTGGCCGTGTCCATACCTAGTGTCTGGCCTAGTTAAAAATTAGGTTCTAGGGCCTATTTGAAAACTCAAACGAAGTCTAAAAATTATGAAAATTGGTAGGTAGCTACTTCGAATGCTCCTCAAGCTCAAGGACTCCTTGGCTTGCACAAAATGGAGCTACAAAAATATGAAATGGTATCTACAATGGCTTTTAGTGATGAAAATCACTATTGTTGTAGGGATTTCTTCTAACTATTTGACATACATATCTTCGAGCTCCCTACTTGCTCCTTCTCCTTGTGTGTCCACCTCTTTGATATGCTTTAGTGTCCTAAAAAAATATTGGCCTACTTGCCAGATCGTCGTTGACTACTCTGTCTGCTTGTGCTTTCTCTTCTCTCTGACTCCCTTCGTAAGCTTCCTTGCCTTGTGAGTCCTTCAGTTCCAACAACAGGGTACACGAAGACAGACTTCTTAGGTCTTACAAATGCGGTCAAACTTACAGTCTGTGATTGACCAGGCCACTATATGTTTTATTAAAGAACATATACAAAGAAGTGTCTGGTGGCCATTTGGCCTTATCACATGGACACTAACGGTAAAAATCTCCCACTAAAGGCCAATATGGCCAAAGTAATCATGGGAGAAAAAATAAAGAATGGTAAAGAATACCTAAGTGTAAGTATACAAACTATACCTCCCACCTGATGGGCATGTTACACACTATACAAGTGATTGTGTAAGATCATGAATCAAGTAACCCCCATCAAGTGACAACAGTGTCGAAGGCTATCATGTGGTAGAGCTTTAGTCAAAGCATCTGCAACATTATCTCGAGTGTGAACCTTCTCAAGAATAATGTGCTCAGTGCCTAAGCAATCTCTTATGAAGTGATACCTCACCTCAATGTGCTTGATCTTTGCATGATAGACCGGATTCTTAGCCAAAGCAATGGCACTCTGACTGTCAGTGAGCAAATGAGGTACATGCTGAGGTAAACCCATATCACAAGCAAGACGAGAAAGCCACAATGCTTCCTTACATGCCTCACTTGCTGCAACATACTCTCCTTTTGTGGTGGAAATAGTTGTACATTCTTGAGGACAAGATCTCCAAGAGATAGCACCTCCAGCAAAATGAAAAATGTACCCTGATGTAGACTTACGATTGTCTACACAACCAGCATAGTCAGAATCTGTGTAACCAATAATGGATGCTTTCCATCTACCTAAGCATAGACACTTGTCCTTGGTGCCACTCAGATATCTCAAAATCATCTTGACCGATTCCCAATGTTTCTTGTCAGGATTATACATATATCTGCTCACAACTCCCACTGCAAATGCAATGTCTGGTCTCGTAGCTACCATAGCATACATGAGACTACCAATAGCAGACTGATAGGGAATTTTGGTCATGAATTCCTTTTCCTCATCTAATTTGGGGCAATCATCCTTGCTCAATTTCACATATGTGGGTAAAGGTGTATTCAATGCCTTTCCACCCTGCATATTGAATCTGTGAAGTACTTTGGATATGTACTCACTTTGACACAAGTATATGCATCTTTTACTCCTATTATGAGTAATGCGCATGCCAAGAATATGTTTGGCATCCCCCAAATCCTTCATATCAAATGTCTGACTCAACTTCTTTTTGAGAATTGACAAGTCATAAGAGGACTTCCTAGCAATCAACATATCATCAACATAAAGTATCAAACATATCAAGCTGCCATCTGAGCATCTCTTTGTGTAGAGACAATGATCCCCATTGCTTTGAGAATAGCCTCAAGAATTCATAAAAGCCTCAAACTTTTGGTACCATTGAGTAGGGGACTGTTTAAGTCCATACAAGCTCTTCTTGAGCTTACAAACTAGAATTTCCTTGCCAGGAACTACATAACCCTCTGATTGTTCCATATAGATCTCATTGGTAAGATCTCCATGCAAGAAAGCAGTTTTCACATCCATTTGGACTAGCTCTAATTCCTCTGTTGCAACGAATCCAAGCAACATGCATAGGGTGGTCATCTTGACCACTAGAGAGAAGATTTCCTCAAAATCAACACCATGTTGTTGCTTAAAACCCTTTGCAACAAGTTGTGCTTTATACTTTGGAGAAGCACTATCTGATGTGAACTTCAGCTTATATACCCATTTACATGGTAAATCTTTTCTGTCCTTTGGCAAAGGTACTAAATCCCAAGTACCATTCTTGTGAATAGAATCGAACTCACTCTTCATGGCACGTTCCCACTTGACATGATCCTCTGTCTGCATAGCCTCTTTGTAGCAAGAAGGCTCACCAGCATCTGTTAGCATAACAAAATCTAAACCTAGAACATATCTATCAGGTGGATGTGAGACACGTGCAAACGCCTCGATGGTTGCTAAATAGGAATATGTGCAGACTGATCCGAATGGAG
The DNA here is from genome assembly GCA_020310875.1 of Ceratopteris richardii. Taxonomy (NCBI): domain Eukaryota; kingdom Viridiplantae; phylum Streptophyta; class Polypodiopsida; order Polypodiales; family Pteridaceae; genus Ceratopteris; species Ceratopteris richardii. Next base: position 84,092 of record MU260407.1, read on the forward strand.
ATTCTCTTGAACATCCCTATGTGTAGCATCTTTATGCATGCTAACCGGAGGACTAGTATCCTCAAACACCACTCTTCTCACTTCAACCTCCTTAATGGGTTGTTTATGCATCTTAGACTCATTGAAAATGACATCACTACTTCTGATCACTGACCGTGTTTCAGAATCCCATAAGCAATATCCAAATTGTCCTTCTCGACCATATCCAAGAAAAATGCATTTCTTTGACTTATGGTCCAACTTTTTTCTAAGATTCTTGGGTATATGAACATATGCTTCACACCCAAAAACTCGAAGATGATCATAAAATGGTGGCTTCCTTGTCCATAACTCTTGTGCCACTTTTAGACCTTTGGAAGTACTAGGTGAAAGGTTAATCACATGAACTCCAGTCAATACTACTTCTACCCAAAAACCTTGTAAGAGGTTTTTATGATGCAACATAGAAACTACTCTATCTTGAATAGCTCTATTCATCCTTTCAGCTACACCATTTTGTACTGGGGTATAAGGAGCTGTAAATTCTCTATGAATCCCTCTAGACTGACAAAAAAGGCTGAATTCATGTGAGGTATACTCACCCCTATTATCTGAACGTAAAGCCTTAAGCTTAGTTCCTTTTTCAGTTTCAACTGAAGCAAGCCATTTTCTGAAAGTATGGAGTACCTCATCCTTTAATTTGATAGGATATACCCAGAATTTTTTAGTAGCATCATCTATGAAAGTGACAAAGTAAAGAGAACCACCTAAGGACCTAGTGGGCATAGGACCACACATATCTGTATGGACGAGATCTAAAGGCTGAATTGAAGAGTCAATGTGCATTCTATGCACATTTTTGGTTTGCTTTCCATATTGACAATGCTCACAAAATGAAAAATCAGAGAAAGATAACACAGGTAAGTAGCCAGAAGGAGAAAGATTTTCCATTCCACTACGAGATATATCACCCAAACGACCATGACAAATACAAGCCATATGCTATTCAATAACAGCTAATAAGTGTTCTTTCTGTTATACAAATAAAGGATAAAGTGAGCCAACTTTGCTTCCTAAATGACCATATTGCCCTTTGATATACGAAAGGAATGAACATAGAAGACTACCTTGTAACCAAGGTCATCAAGTTGACCAACTGACATCAAACTACGTGATAACTAAGGTACATTGCATACATTATGCATAGTAAATTTTGAACCATCAATGAACTACACAACCACATCTCCAATCCCCACAACGTCACACTGGTAAGAGTCACCAAGTCTCACGGTACCAAGAGACTTTGTTGCATAATTAGAGAACCATTCTCTGTGTGGTGTCACATGGAAAGAAGCACCAGAATCTAGCAGCCACATGTGGGAAAGAAATTCAGCCATAAGTGCCTCAGTTGGCACAATCCTATCAAGTGTCAACACATCAACATCATCAAAAATAGCATTAATTTCTTCAACCTTCACAGTCAAAGTAGATGGTGGAGGTAACTGTTTAACATGCCCATCAACATTCTGTCCTTTACCTTTAGCATTATTTAATGCATGACATTCTTTCTTCATATGTCCTTTCTTATGACAATAATGGCATTCCATATCCCTCTTCCTTGATTCACTTCTAATCTTATTCCATTGATCATTCTTTTCCTTATACTTGCTCCTACCATGTTGCTGATTCTTTCCTTGGTAAGAATCACGAATATTATATGCATCTCCACTATGAGTGCCAACCATAGATTTTCTACGAATCTCCTCACTCAAGAGTGCTCCACATATGTCATCATAGACGAATTTACCATTAGGTGCACTATTGCTAATAGCTATGCAGAACGTATCCCATGATGATGGTAGGGTGTATAACAGCAATACTGCTTTCATCTCATTATCCATATCCATTTTTTGAGCCTGTAATTGGGAGAATATAGCATCAAACTCATTTAGATGAGCAGCAACACTATCTATGTCCTTCATGCAAACGTCATATAATTTTCTCATCAGATACACTTTATTTGATGTCGTCTCTTTTTCATATGTATTGCATAACTTCTTCCAAAGCTCCTCTACACTTTCACAATCTAATACTGCAAAGTAAACATTATCTTCCAGGTGCAACCAAATGGTAGACCTAGCCATTTCATCTAACTCATCCCAATCATCTTCATCTATGTCAGCAGGCGTCTTTGAAATTCCATCAACTGGCTTCCATTGCCTCCTTTGAATCAGCACATCTTTAATCTGATTCTTCCATAGAGCAAAGTTTGTGCCATCAAATTTTTGGATCTCAAAATGGTCTTTGCCCAGCAAGTTATAGCTCCTTCTTGGAACACCAGCATTAGACCCTAATCCACTAGATGTGCCTGAGACCTCTGATGCCATGTTGGTAGAGAGCTGGATAGAATGATAATGGAGCTAGAAGAGTCCAAGCACCAACGAATAAGTGTAAGTAAATCGACCACTGTATAGTTGGCTAAACCAAAAATCTAGAAGAATTTTGCCAGAGTATCCTTTGCAAAATGAGCATATCACCAGTGTCAAAATATCATAAAACTACAAGTACTGACATGTTTTCCTACATAGTGAATCACTCACTCCATTGCATATAATCAGTTACTCAACAAAAGCCAACTAGGCTTATCGAGCACCTATGAACAACTATCATACATCTCCTATGGCGAGGCTGGGTAAGACTTCCACCTACATCGCCGAAGAGACCCCGACATCTGGGTGTCTCCTAGTTAAGAAAACCTCACCACGACCCTCTTTATCAAATGTAAAAGGCTTTATGCAAAAATGTAACCGCTATATCAATGACCACATGGATGTACATGAGCGGTATCCACAGAAGTGTACATGGTGTGTAGGTGCTCAATATATGCAGTAAAATGACACTAAAAGGCTGAACACATAGCCTAAAAACTAGCCAACGACACCAACAAGTGTCTGTCAACTCTGACGTTTTAAGCTCAAAAAACCTACATAATTTGCAATAGTAGCTCCCATCAAAACCAAGAACCTTTCAAGAAACCTGTAGTTTTACGAGTGTGGCTGAAAACACATCACCAAAGGTTGATATTTGTTGTCGAAGAAGTGCAAAGAGCACTCTTCTTGATGTTCTTGGACCTGTGCGAAGAGAACTATGTGCAAAAGTACTCCAAAATAGCTCCAAAAAACACCCCAAAAATAGGCTGTGAAAACAAAAAATGAAGCTTTGAGGGACCAAAACATGTTCAAGGTAATTTCAACCTTAGTCTTTCCCCTTCTTTAGACACCACAAGAGTGTAGCTTAGTGGCAAGAGATTGTCACGGTTAAGCAAGCTCTAGGGGGAACAGTACTGGGATGGGTGACCTCTCGGGAAGTACTGGCAACCTCTATCTTCCTTGATCATTGAGGTACTCCCTCGCATGTAGCCAACGGCACCAACGCACCAATGATGACTTCGGTGACTCAGATGACAAAGTATGCCAAGGTCTATGCCTTGGTTGCCGCCTTAGTTGTAAGCCTTGGAGAAAGCGAGGGGGGGTGCTCGATTCGCTCGCACAAAAGGAACAAAGATTTTGCATCGAGCTACTCTGATACCAATGAAGGGTTTCGAAGGTGATGCACCATGGTGCGCTCTCCTTGTCGAGAGCTCCACGACGATATCCTCGGAGTAGAAAATGGACCTCCATTGACCGCACACAGTACACAGGGAGCACGAAGACAGACTTCTTAGGTCTTACAAATGCGATCGAACTTACAGTCTGTGGCTGACCAAGCCACTATATGTTTTATTAAAGAACATATACAAAGAAGTGTTCGATGGCCATTTGGCCTTTCACATGGACACTAACGGTAACACTCTAGTCAAAATAGATTTGCCACGTGGTGTCTTGGGTTCTCGTCCTAGGTCTCCTTGCTCCAGGTCTCCTAGCTCGTTCTCAGGAATGATGTTTCCAAACTCATCTGTCCTATGTGGTAGGATGGTAACCACATACATGGTTCCTTCGTTATCAATGTATACACCCTTTTTGAACTTAACCACTAGGTGTTCCAGTCCAAAAGGTTGATCTGGATTTTTGAGTTGGACCACTGATCACCTCAGGTCATCCTCATAGATGTGAGCACCTAATTGGTTGCTCCTGATATACTCCAATTGTGTCTTATAGGGACCTTCTAGTGTCTGTAAATAGGAAGTACCTAAGCTAAGTGTGGGTCTCTCCATGATAAAAGACATTTCTGAATCACTTGTGTCGGAAATTAGCATTGTAGGGATAACCATTTAGTTGTTGTGCCCAAGACTTAGCTGTATGGTTGACACTATCCTCAGATGATCTAATGCTTTGTCTATCCTTGCCTAAGTGTCTTCCAAATCTTAGGTTCATAAGCCTTGTCTACAAGTCCAAAATTTTCCTTTGTATTGCTCAAAATCCTTTGGAACCCCTTACTTCTTGGTCCCACACAAGGTTCAACTTCAAAATACTATATCTGATAATCCCCACGAGCTTTCCAACAAGCCCAAAATAAGAACAAACGGATTTCGTATGAGAAAGTTATGCAAGTTCAAGGTTTTGGGGTTAAAACACAGAAACACGACCTCTCTGGGATTGCTTCAGAACAGGCAATACATGACACTTAGGAAGTAGCGGCGATACTTGGGACCAAACAATACACGATACTTGCCTTGCCACGATACACAACCAACACGACACATGACACCTAAATGTTGGTGATATGCGATACCTGGATATTGCGACACTTTGCCCTGAGCACGACACTTGGGTGTCGCGACACTTGGTGGTCACGACACATGACACCTGATGGAAATGACACATGATACTTGGGCAGTCACAACACATGATATTTGTGATCCACACGACACCTGAATATCGTGACACTTTGGCCCTAGGCGACACCTGGATATCGACGACACCTGGATATCAATGACACCTGGATATCGGCGACACATGATATCTACCAAATATCGCGAAATATGGGAATTCAAGTATCGCAATACTTGAACTCAACCGGTCACGACACAGATTTTTTGGAGTCCAAATTCAAAAAAATTTGCAAATATGTGTACCTTATGTCCTCCTTATTACTCTTACGTGTCTATAGATGCAAAATCTCCCTTCAAACCCATGATATTGCACTTATGATACTTATTGTAGGTCATGTCATGTTTGAGATAGTTCACTCAATTTTTGGGTATATTGAGGTGTATTTCTTCAACGTTTCAGTTATGCACCCTTTCTAAGCTTCTTTCTCATAACCACAAGTGAAAATGAAGTGAATGTATGGTCAAAAATGAAAAAATCAAAGAAGATGAAGATGGGAGAAGATGGTGATGATGATGATGATGATGATGATGATGATGATGATGATGAAGGAGAAGAAAAACTCAGAAACTGAACTGCAAATGGTAATTTTTCTACCTTCCAACATCGCTTCTCTACGTCTTACCGTCACATGCTCGTCCTCCAAGCTTTCTCCCTAGCAACGGTGTCAAATTTGGTGTCACTCTATCACAATGGCCAGTACCAATGTGAGGAGATACACCTCATAAATGTCAATCCATGGAGACGTGAGGACCAGTATGAAAATCGTGAGCAAGTGATGGCACAAGTGCGTGAGTGAAAGCACACAAGCATGCACACACATACACACATGCACACAAGGTAAGAGAAAAGAGTGGAACAATGGAAGGACTTTGATTACAAAAGAAATCTTTTACAAAGCTCAAATCTACAACAAGCTAACCTCAAAAATGAGCTCTCTAGCCCTTTTTATAGCTTTTTGAGTGGTTTTGGCCCTATCCAGACCTAGTGTCTAGCCTAGTTAAAAATTAGGTTATAGGGCTTATTTGGGGGCCCAAACGGAGTCTAAAAATTATGAAAATTGGCAGGATGATGCTTCTAATACTCCTCAAGCTTTAGGACTCCTTGATTTTAAAAAAATGAAGTTACAAAAATGGAAAATGGTACTTGCAATGGTCTTAGTGATAAAAATCACTATTTTTATAGGGATTTATTCTGAAAATTTGACATGTGCTTCTTGGAGCTCCCTACATGCTCCTTCTTCTTGTGTTTCCACTTCCTTGATGTGCTTCTATGCTTGTGCTTGACCTTGACTGTCAACACCCATCTTTACATACATAGAGAGTGCTTTCAATTGGACTACATGTGAAGCCAATTGGACTACATGTGAAGCCAAGAGAGTGCTTTCAATTGGACTACATGTGAAGCCAAGAGCAATCAAGTGCTTATGGATTTTGTCATACCATGCATGTGGAGCTTTCTTGAGACCATACTAGGCTTTATGCAAGCAAGAAACCATATGCTCTTGCCCTTTCATGGAAAATCTAGGAGGTTGCTTCACATAAGCCACTTCTTGCAAATCACCATTTAAGAAAGCTATCTTTATGTCTAACCGATGTAATTTCTAACCTCAATAGGTAGCCAATGAAACCATGGTATGAATGGTAGTCATGCATGAAGTAGGTGCAAAAGTCTCCTCATAGTTAATACCATATTGTTGCGCATATCCTTTGGAAACCAATCTATCTTTGTAACTATCAATGCTACCATCAGACTTTCTCTTAATCTTATAAACCCACTTTATACCAATGGCATTTTTTCCTTTTGGCAATTCACATAACTCCCAAGTACCATTCCAATGTATGGAATCCATTTCTAATTGCATAGCACTAATCCATTGTGGATCCTCACATACATCTTCAAAAGTAAGTCGCTCTTCATTACATGTTATTGCAATAAGAGAATAATCCACAAAATTACTTGATGCATGGGGAGAGCTTGATCTTGTTCTACCAAGTAAAGGTGCACTCAATTTGTTGTCCTGCAAAGTTTGTTTCAACCACTTTGGCATAGTTTGTGCACTCTTGATAGACATGTGTTCATTATGCAATACATCATCAACATGTAAATCATGTGGGCTGAATCTCATGCTCATTTTCAGCCATATTTTGATGCAAATGTTCAGCCATATGTGGCTGGAAATTTCCAACAATTCTGACAATTTTTGGTTGAAAAATTTCAGCCACATTTGGTTGGAAATTCTCTGCATTTTTAGCTCTATTTTGGTGGAATTTTTCAGCCCTTTGAGCCTCAGGTGGATGGTTTACATGGCCATAGTCATGTGCACCATTTTGAAACAAAGGCATGAGTGTATCAAACACATCTTGTGAGCTAACTATTGGTTGTTTTTTGCATTCAAGTAGAGGGGAAATTGAATTTTCAACAAATACCACATCTCAAGTCACAATAATTGTGCTCCTCAATGGATACAAACAATATCCCTTTCTTTCAGCACTATAACCAACAATTATACATTTCTTTGTCTTGTCATCAAGTTTGTGACGTTGTTGTGATGGCAGAAGAGCATATGACAAACAACCAAACATGCACATATGACTAACCATAGGCTTATGTTCATCCCAAGCCTCATAAGGAGTAATGACTCTCAATGCTTTTGTAGGGCAACGATTCAACACATAGTTTGCACACATGACCACTTCCATCCAAAACTTATTAGGAACGTGCTTTCCTTTAACCATGCATCATGCCATTTCAAGAAGTGTTCTATTTTTCTACTCGATAACACCATTTTACTGAGGTGTATATGGCACTGTACATTGGTGTGAAATACCTCTTTAACAAAGAAAAGCATTAAACTCATGTGACATGTGTTCACCACCACAATCCGTGCATAGAGACAAAAGTTTTTGTGAAGAAAATTTTCCAGCCATAAGTAAAAATGCTTTGAAGCAAGAAAATACCTCATTCTTTGCTTTCATAGGACACACCCATGTATGCCAAGTAGAATCATCAATGAAGGTAAAAAAATATACATGCTTCCCAAAAGACGGAGTCTTGACAGGACCACATACATCACTATGAACAAGTTGCAATTTCCTTGTAGTGTGTGTATGATTATCTTTTGCAAAAGAAGCATGATGCATTCTAATGAATGCAACCTTCACATGCATGCTTTTCATGATGGAGATTATTAATCTCCAAAAGAAAAAGTTATACTTGATGTTAGAGCACCTCTATATCAAGAACAACTCGTATCCTCAACCAATTTTGGAAAACCCATGCCAAATTATCAAGAATTGAGTTAATACTGAAGAAACTAATTACACAGAAAAGTTTGTTGCACTCAATTCACTCATTGACCAATCAAATGTTGGAACAAAACAATCACAAATTGATGATTATAAAGATCTTGAATTAAGCTTATGATCAGATTGAAGTGGAAGAAAACACTTGAGAGAGTAAAGAGATCTCAGAAGTGAAGTATGTATACATATGCACACTATAGGTGGAAATTCTTGTAATCTGAGTATAGATAATCCTTAGGATGATAAGGAGTAATGTAATAGATGCGGGATAAGTCTAAAACTATATGTATATAAGTCAATGATGTAAAGGAATATGTGTGAGAGTCATTTTGAAGACAAGTGTCTTAGAGAGATGTGTAGAGAGTTTTACTCAGGAAATTAGCGACGAGTTTTTCTCTGAGTTCTCTCAGTCTGATCATGTGGATCAGAAATCCTTTTGTACACATCTAATCTGGAAGATAATGAACCTATGTTCAGAATTTCTTTCCTACTGCGAGAATGATCAATAGGAACATTTGTATGTAGAATCTGCAGACAGACTTCTAAAAGTTGCGCACTTTTCCGTGTCAATGTTTTGCTTAGATCTCAGTGCATAGTGTAAAGTTTTGAATGAGTGAGCATTCAAAATCTAAGTTAAAAGGTAAGGAAGCTATGGCTAAAAGCATTTAGCAAAACGGGATTTGTGCTGTGAGAAATCAACTTAAGAAGTTGACCATGTCAAAGTCTCCATTTTTGGAAGACAGTTTTTGACATACCTTTGATCTTAAGGATCAAATCAAAGGTTTAATGACTCTTTTGGAGAATCAATGGCTGATATGATTGTGCAAAGGTAGTGTGAAGACTTGCGCATCATTAGTTTGAAGATATCTGAAGATATGTGGAGGTATTGAAGTCAATTTCTGAAGCAGACTTCTTGAAGAAGGAAAATTCTCACTCAGAGAATTGTTCATGAATGATTTGGTAAATCAAAGTAACATTTGTGTAAAGTTTGGTCTATAATTGATGTAGATGTGTTCTTAGATCAGTATAGATCAAGCATTTGGAGATTAAGAGATCTCCAACAGTGGTATCAGAGCTGAAGGTGCAATACAAGGGAAGTAAAGGCATTGGAAGTCCCGACTGCTGCAGATATTGAAGTTCTTTCTAATCGAAGGTTGACAAGGACAAATTCGTGAAGATAACCTATAGAAGTACAAATCACGAGTTTTAAGGATAAAAAAGGATTGAAGTTTCATATCAAAGGTACATTTTACTATCATAAATCATCGTAATTGCAGATACAGAAGATCAAAAGATGGGAGAAAGCTTGCAGATTGATAAGCTAGATAGGGAGAACTATCCAGCTTGGTCCATGAGGATGGAGGCACATCTCATGAGCAAAGATTTGATGGCATTCATTACAGGAGAAGAACAAAAGCCTGAATTTGCAGATCCTAATATTCCAACTAGGGAAGAGCTTGTAGATTTGAAGACTTGGATGAGAAAGGATGCTCAAGTTGGGAGCATCATTTACATGGTTGTGAATGATTATCTTCTACCTCACATTAGAGGATTGGAAAGTGCAACAGATGTTTGGAATGCTTTGGAAGAGCATTTCCAAAACACAACCAAGTCAAGGAAGTCCTCACTATGGGCTGAATTTACAACTTTCAAGAAGAAGAGCTCACAATCAATTTCTGATTATGTGGCAAGGATGAAGGATATTGCAGATAGCTTGGGAGCAGTAGATGAAGACATTGAAGAGGATAAGTTGGTAAGGCAAATACTTACAGGTCTGAGAGGAGATGAGAAGTGGAAGCCTTTCATATTGTCCATAGAATTGTCACTTGATCTTAATCAATTGCTAGGACACATGCTAACTTTTGAGCAGGACATTAAGGGAGATAATGATAGGAGTGCAAGTCAAGTCATGTACTCCAAGGACAAGAAAAAGAATGGCAAAGGAAAGCAGTCAACCAATGATGAAGGAAAAGAATTGTCCAAATTACTTATGGGCAGAAGCTATCAACACTGCAACATACCTTTTGAATAGGTTACCTTGTAAAGCTTTGGATGGAAGAACTCCTTATGAAGCATGGTGGGGTAAGAAACCTACTCTTGATCACTGTAAGGTATTTGGATGCTTATCATATGCTTATGTTCCTTCACAATTAAGACATAAGCTAGAACCCAAAGCAGAGAAGTATGTGTTTATTGGGTATGATGATAGACAGATGGGTTACAGGTTGTGGAGTCCATCCACAAAGCAATTTCTTGTTACCAAAGATGTTACATTTGATGAGCAAAGCACATGGTATATAGGGTCAACAAATGATTATGCAGATGACAAAGAAATACAGAGGAAAGGGAAGGCAAAAGTAAATGTGTATGAAGAAAATATTGATGATGTTGACTATAAAAGTAAATTGCAGGATAATGTAGAAGATGGGCCAAGATTTGATCCAGAATCAAATGTGGCTGAGACTTCAAGAAGTGCAGAGGTCAGAAGATCCTCAAGGGAAAGGAAAGAGCCTATAAGGTATAGTTATGATACATCTTTTCTAACAACAAAAGATTATGCTTACATTGTGAAGACAGAAGAGGATCCAATTACATATGAAGAAGCTAAAGGTAAACAGAATTGGGAGAAGGCAATGCAAGAAGAGTATGATGCTCTACTTGAAAATGAAACTTGGGAATTGGTGCCAAGACCAAAGAATCAGAAAGTCATTGGATGTAAGTGGGTGTATAAAACAAAAAGATTTGCAGATGGAAAGGTGTCTAGATACAAGGCTCGACTTGTGGTCAAAGGTTATGCCCAAACTATGATGAAACCTTTAGTCCTGTTGCTAAGATGTCTACAATTAGATCATTGATTGCTATTGCAGCTTGTAAAGGATGGAAGTTATCACAATTAGATGTGAAGAATGCATTTCTGAATGGATACATTGTAGATGAAGTATACATGGAGCAACCAGAAGGTTTCATGGATTCAATTGGATCAGATTATGTGTGTAAGCTCAAGAGAGCTTTGTATGGGTTGACACAGGATCCAAGAGCATGGAGTTACAGGCTTGTCAAGTTCTTGAATGATTGTGGATTTCAAGCATCAAAGGCAGATAGTAACTTGCTAGTAAAGGCAAGTGAAAATGGATACATATACATGTGTATTTATGTTGATGATATTATTGTCACAGGTACAGATGCTCAAGGAATCAATGAACTTAAGAAAAAAATAGAGAAGGAGTTTAAGATAAGTGATTTGGGAAACTTATCTTATTTCTTAGGAATGCAGATTGTGTATACTCAACATGGAGTATATGTTACACAAGAGAGGTACTTGAAGAATCTTCTAGTCAAATTTAACATGGAGGATTGCAAGCCTTCAAGCACACCATTGGAGGTAAATCATAAGTTGAGCAGGTATGGAGGTGAAGAATTTAATGACATGAAGAAATATCAGAGTTTGGTAGGTAGTTTAATCTATGCTACCTTGACAAGGCCAGATTTATCATATGCAGTAGGTGTGTTATCACAATTTATGCATTGTCCAAAGAAGACTCATTGGATTGCAGCTCAAAGGGTACTCAGATATATCAAAGGAACCCTAAGTGAAGGTCTGTATTATGGATTTACTTCTGACACAAGAATCAGAGTGTTTAGTGATGCAGATTGGGCAGGTGATGCAGATGATAGAAGGTCCACTCATGGGTATCTCTGTTATATTGGAGATAAACTAGTTTCTTGGTGCTCAAAGAAGCAACATACAGTTGCTTTGTCATCCACAGAAGCTGAGTATAAAGGAATGGTAGAGGCTGCAAAAGAAGTAATATGGTTAAAGACCTTGTTGAAGAGTTTTGGAACTGATCAGAGTACTCCAATTATTTTTGGAGACAATATGAGTTCTTTGTATTTGGCAGCTAACCCTGTTTTTCATGCCAGGACTAAGCATATACAAATTCAATATCATTTCTTGAGAGAAAAGGTACTTGATAAAGAGATTGAAGTGATGTATACTTCAACAAAAGAACAAGTTGCAGATATGATGACAAAAAGCTTGGATGGACCTAAGTTACAGAGATTCAAAGAGATGGCAGGAGTGAAGAAGAATGGAATAATCACAATCAGTGATTCAGGGGGAGCTGTTGAAACAAACCAATCACAAATTGATGATTATAAAGATCTTGAATTAATCTTATGATCAGATTGAAGTGGAAGAAAACACTTGAGAGAGTGAAGAGATCTCAGAAGTGAAGTATGTATACATATGCACACTATAGGTGGAAATTCTTGTAATCTGAGTATAGATAATCCTTATGATAAGAAGTAATGTAATAGACGCGGGATAAGTCTAAAACTATATGTATATAAGTCAATGATGTAAAGAAATATGTGTGAGAGTCATTTTGAAGACAAGTGTCTTAGAGAGATGTGTAGAGAGTTTTACTTAGGAAATTAGCGACGAGTTTTTCTCTGAGTTCTCTCAGTCTGATCATGTGGATCAGAAATCCTTTTGTACACATCTAATCTGGAAGCTAATGAAGCTATGTTCAGAATTTTATGATCTAATTTCTTTCCTACTGTGAGAATGATCAATAGGAACATTTGTATGTAGAATCTGCAGACAGACTTCTAAAACTTGCGCACTTTTCCGTGTCAATGTTTTGCTTAGATCTCAGTGCATAGTGTAAAGTTTTGAATGAGTGAGCATTCAAAATCTAAGTTAGAAGGTAAGGAAGCTATGGCTAAAAGCATTTAGCAAAACAAGATTTGTGCTGTGAGAAATCAACTTAAGAAGTTGACCATGTCAAAGTCACCATTTTTGGAAGACAGTTTTTGACATACCTTTGATCTTAAGGATCAAATCAAAGGTTTAATGATTCTTTTGGAGAATCAATGGCTGATATGATTGTGCAAAGGTAGTGTGAAGACTTGCGCATCATTAGTTTGAAGATATCTGAAGATATGTGCAGGTATTGAAGTCAATTTTTGAAGCAAACTTCTTGAAGAAGGAAAATTCTCACTCAGACAATTGTTCATGAATGATTTGGTAAATCAAAGTAACATTTGTGTAAAGTTTGGTCTATAATTGATATAGATGTGTTCTTAGATCAGTATAGATCAAGCATTTGGAGATTAAGAGATCTCCAACATCAAATGTGTAAACTTTTCAATGAGAATTTATACAAGATGTCTGCTAAAGTTTGTGCACCTTCTCCAAGTTAAATCTCTCCAAAAGAATCAGTAGACCTTGGGATCTCCTCCAAACAATGTATCTATGTTTGAAAATGTTCTTCTGGTCGACTTTGACACTTGTAACTTCTAATGCATGGTTCTCCCAAATTAGACCTTGTTTATTCAAATGCTTTTAGCCACAAGTAGCTTACCTTTCAATTTAAAGAATGAGTTCTTACTTGCTCAAAACTTTACACTTTGGAGGGAGATCTAATTAAAACATTGAACATTGGGATTGTGCCTGTTCCTACCTTCACTTCTTCACATTTACACATGTAAATGTTCCTACTTAAAATTCTCTCAGCCTGATCACAATTAAACTCTCAAATCTTGACCATAGATGCATTAACTATGGACTTAGATATCTACAAAAGGATTTATGAAATGATCAATCACAGAAAGAGAGATGGATAAAAGATCGTGACTCATATTTCAGAAGTTTTTTTTTCTATTCTAATGGAAAACATCTGATTGATGAATCTGTTACATTCATCATACATATTCATATTCTAATCATCTATTCTTGTGCTATATCTCTTCTCTCATTTATATCTTAACTCTATACTTGTATATATAGGCATGTATGTACAAACTTGTCACCATTACAAGCATATAAGTGAACTATAATGTACATGTATATACAAGTCTTCATCTTCTGACCATGCACTAATCTTCAAGCCTCAGAATCTGATCTTTGCCTCATTCTTTGACTTCAAACCTTGTCCAAATCATCAATTGTTAATTGTCCTGCACCAATAGCTCCCCCTCAATCATCAATTGTGATTTTCTCCATCTTCTTTATACCTCTCATGTCTTTGAACCTTTGTAACTTAGGTCCATCCAAGCGTTTAGTTAACATGTTTGCAATCTAATCTTGTTCTACTTTCACCATGTAAGCACAATCTTTAGTGGTCAAAAATGAAGTATCATAACTATAGCTTATGGGTTGCTTTTTGTTCCTTGTTGACCTTCTATCTTCTCCACTCTTTGAAGTCTCTGGTTCTTCATATTCTAGATCAAATCTTGGCATCTCTTCATTGTCAATTTGAGCATCAAGAATCTCTTCATTATGAGAAATTTGAATCTTTGATTTCCCCTTTCTTTGGGTCATGACTCCTTCATCACCTGCATGAATATTAATTGTACCTGCATACCAAGTACCTTGCTCATCAAATGTAACATCTTTTGACACAAGGAATTGCTTTGTGGATGGACTCCACAATTTATAACCCATCAGTTTATCATCATAACCAATGAACACATACTTTTTAGCTTTAGGTTCCAATTTATGCCGTAATTGAGATGGTACATATGCATAAGCCAAACATCCAAACACTTTGCAATGATCTAAGGTAGATCTCTTACCCCACCATGCCTCATATGGTGTCATACCACTCAAAGCCTTACATGGAAGTCTATTCACCAAATAACTAGCTGTATTCACAACCTCAACCCACAAATAATTAGGGCAATTTTTCTCTTTCATCATTGACCTTGCAAACCCAACAAGAGTTCTATTTCTCCTTTCTGCTACATCATTTTGTTGAGGAGAGTACCTGCAAGTAACTTCCATTTTTATACCTGCATTCTATAAGTAATCACTCAACTCATTAGAGAAATACTCTCCCCCTCCATCTAACCTTAGTCTTTTCAATTTTTGCCCTGTGATTCTCTCGGCATACACATGATAATGTTTAAATGTATTGAACACCTCTGATTTATCTTTGATCATATATATAGTGATCCACCTCGTAGCATCATCAACATAAATTACATGATATCTTGAACCGTTAATTCTAAAGCCCTTTGATGGACCCCACACATCTGTGTGCATGAATTTAAGCTTTTCTGAATACATAAACCCTTTCTTACCATAAGTATTGACATGCTTCACACTTGTATGTCATGTGTTGACCTGTAATCTTAGGCAATCCAAGCACTAAACCATTGTTAATCATATCCCTCTTTCATTAAAATGTCCAAGCCTTTTGTGCCAAAGATCTAACTCAGAGAACTTATGTTCTCCATAAGTGAACAAGGCATGATCAACATTGCCTTGAATCTTCAATGTGAAGAGCCTTCCTTCTTTCTTCCCTGAAACAATTTGTTTATACCCATGGCTAGGGTCTTCAACATAAACTGCATCATTAGTGGACCTTACTTCATATCCTTTCTCTACAAGTTGCCCAACACTTATCAAATTCCTTGGAATTGTAGGAACATACAAAACCTTTCTCAGAAAAGTGCTTCCATCTTTTGCCTTTACTGATCCAGTGGACTTCACATTATGTTTTGTATTATCACATGTTTGGACTATATGATTACTCACCTTATTCTCCAAATCAATCATCAAAGATATGTTGCCATTCAGGTGATTGCTACACCCTGAGTCAATGTAGAAGACTCTTTGATCTTCACTTTGTCTTTCACAAGATGCATTCATAATTAAGGTTGAATCCTCCTTTTGATCTGAAGCATAATTATAGTAAGTATTATTGTAGGATTGACTTTGAAAGCCTCTTCCTGCATTTCTTCCAAAGAAACCTCTACTACCTCTACCTTTGAAATTGCTTCTTTGATTTCTACCACCTCTTCCTCTTGAATTAAAGTTTTGATTATATCCTCCACCATTTTGATTATTATTCCAACATTCATGAGCTAAATGATTAGTCTTACCACAAATCCAGCAAGCTTTGACACCTTCTTTATTGCTTCTGCCTCTTCCTCTTCCTTTGCCACCTCCTCTTCCTCTTAGGATGTTAGCTTGACTCATAGTGCCTTCATGTTCATTCAATTGTTGCTTGCCTTTGTTAATCTTCTTCTTATCCTTTGAATACATTGCTTGACCTATACTTTTATCATCACCTTTCAGATCCTGCTCAAAGGTTAGCATATGTCCTAGCAATTGATTCAAATCAGGAGTGAAATGATCTAGTGACAATTCAGTGGATAGAATAAATGGCTTCCACTTATCATCTCCTCTCAAACCTGTGAGAATTTGTCTTACCAATTTGTCCTCTTCAATGCCTTCATCAACTGCTCCTAATGCATCTGCAATGTCCTTCATCCTTGCTACATAATCAAAAATGGATTGAGAAGCCTTCTTCTTGAATGTGGTGAATTCTACCCATAAAGATGCCTTCCTTGACCTTGTAGTGTTTTGGAAATGCTCCTCCAAAGCATTCCATATGTCACTTGCACTTTTGAGTCCTCTAATGTGAGGTAGCAAGTAATCATTGACTCCCATGTGGATAATGCTCCTTGCTTGAGCATCCTTCTTCATCCATGTCTTCAAATGTGAGAGCTCTTCCCTATTTGGAACACTAGGATCTCTAAATTCTGGTTTCTCTTCTTCACCTATGATGTATCATATCAGATCTTTGCTCACAAGATGAGCTTCCATACATATTGACCAAGCAGGATAGTTTTTTCTATCCGATTTCTCTATCTAAAGAGAATCTCCCATACTTTCTTCACCTGTGCAATATTTTATTCAAGCTTTGTGAATAATGAATGTACCTTTAATTTGAATGTAGTTCCTTTTGATCCTTTTCATAGCTTTTGGGCCTCCTTCTCTATATTTCATTCACCTTTTGAATCTTCAAAGATTAATTTTTGTATATCTGCTATACTCGAGGTCCTCCTTTCTTCAAATCTGATGACTCCTGGTCTGATACCACTGATGGAGATGATTAATCTCCAAAAGAACAAGTTATCCTTGATTTTAGAGTACCTCTATATCAAGAACAACTCATATCCTCAACCAATTTTGGAAAACCAATGCCAAATTATCAAGACTTGAGTTAACTGTGAAGAAACTGATTACATAGAAAAGTTTCCTGCACTCAATTCATTCATTGAGTAATCAAATGTGTAAATTTTTAAGTAAAACTTTATAAAACGTGTGTGCTAAAGTCTTCCCACCTTCTCAAAGTTAAACGTCTTCAAAAGGATTAGTAGATCTTGAGATCTCCTCCAAACAATGTACCTATGTCTGAAATTGTTCTTTTGTGTAGTCGACTTTGACACCTACAACTTCTAATGCATGGTTCTCCCAAACTAGACTTCATTTATTCAAATTATTTTAGCCACAAGTATCTTACCTTTCAACTTAAAGAATGATTGCTTAGTTGCTCAAAACTTTGCACTATGGAGGGAGATTTGATCAAAACATTGACCACCGGGATTGCACCTGTTCCTGCCTTCACTTCTTCACATTTACACATGTAAATGTTCCTACTTAAAATTCTCTCAACTTGATTACAATTAAACTCTCAAATATTGACCATATATGCATTAACTATGGACTTAGATATCTACAAAAGGATTTATGAAATGATCAATCATAGAAAGAGAGATGGAGAAAAGATCATGACTCAGATTTCATAAGTTTTTTTTCTATTCTCATGGAAAACATCTGATTGATGAATCTATTACATTCATCACACATATTCATCTTCTACTCATCTATTCTTGTGCTATTTCTCTTTTCTCATTTATGTCCTGACTCTATACTTGTATATATATTCATATATGTACAAACTCGTCACCATTACAAAGGTATAAGTGAACTAATTTCAACCTTAATGTACAGGTATATACAAGTCTTAATCTTCTGACCATGCACTAATTTTCAAGCCTCAAAATTTAATCTTCGCTTTATTCTTTAACTTCAAAACTTGTCTGAATCCTCAATTGTTGATTGTCCTGCACCAAAATTTCAATGGACTCAAGTGTTGGCAAACCAATAACCATGTCCTTCTTTTGCAAGTAAAGCAAACTATTGAAGTTTAAGTGACCAAAACGAACATGAAAAAGCTCCATTTCAACCATGAAAGAAGTATGAGAAACCAAGGCATTTGAGGCAGCCCTCTTGTATGTGTCCATGTGATACAAACCATTACATAATGTATCAGGCATCACGATAATATCACCATTATTGAAATCTCATCAACAAAGTGTACATGAAGTCCAACTTTGGCAATCAATGGAACTGAAATTAAGTTCTTCTTGATGCTAGGTACATATATGAGGGATAAAGACATGTTTGAGAGAAAATATTATTAATGCATGTGCCTTAGCATCTCTACTATCCAAACAAAGTTTCTCTATAGTAGATGTAGCAAGAATTGCAACATGAAAAGAAATCTAAAAGTCATCATCTTCAACACCATCTACATCACCTTCAATAACTGTATTCATAGGTGTAGCAAGGCAGTTTTCAATACCCTACATAATATTCCATGATCCTTTTGCTAGCAATATGGGTTTTTGGTACCATAAAACTTGTCCTCAACAACCAACATATGAAATACATCATTGCTTTCATCCATGGCCACTCACTAAATACCCTAATGCAAAAAAATGACTATCTCAAAAAGTTGAATAAAACCACCCTATTGAACTCTACTAAACTTGTAGCAGACTTTGAGGCACTTTTACTAGCGAACCGAAACTTGTATATATGTTTGGCACAAAAGGATGAAATTACCTACACAAGCACTGCAATAGTGCATTTGGAGGCCAAAACAATCTCAAATCAAAATTCTAACACCCTAGAGCCATTTTGAACTTCTAATCACCTTGAGTATGCTCACCAATTTTTGTGATTCTAAGACTGTGACCGGAGGGTTGTTGACAACACCCTAGATGAAGTAATGACGTGCTCTGATACTAAGTGTTGGATTTCGAGCTTTGTGCAAGCACACAAATAACACAAGGAAGAAGAAAAATCTTGGAGCACAACACAACACTGAATGAATTACCAATTTAATGTACAAATATAACTCGCCCATTAGGGTTACAGACATATATACAAGCTGGGGAAAAAACACCTCTCAAAGAGGGAAAAAAGTGTCGCATTAGTCCTAAGTGTGTTCATATGCATAAGTACTAAAATATATCAACAAGCTTGTATAGCCATTTAGTGCCATTGGCCTTTTTGGTGGGTGAAAATCACATAAAGACCAAGTACCATTCTTCATAATAGCACCATGTTTTGATTGCATAGCATCCATCCAATTTTTTTGGTGTTGTACCTCATCAAAAGAATCAAGCTCATTCTCATGACAAACATCAGAGAAGACCATCGCATAAAAATCTAACACAAAGGAAGCACTATGAGATCCAGAACGAGTATGATATGAAAAAGGTGCATCTAATTTGCTATCTCTCAAAGTCTACACTATCGATTTAGGCATATATTTTTCCTCTTCTATGTCAATCCTCTCATCAACAAGTGCATTGTGTAAATCTACATTAAAAATGGAATGATATTCATCACCATTTGAAACATGTAAAGACTAAGAAATTTCCTCATGTCCATCACTTGATTGTCCACCTACAAAAAGAGGCAACAAAGTGCATACACTCTTCTTGTATCAAAGGGTGTTAACTCAAAGGAAGTTTTCTTGAAGTGGAACCCTTTTGTTACCTCCTCAGTAGATCGGTAAGATGCCCTTTTGTGCAACAGCTCCATCCCCTCTTCCTCTTCAAGTGGTGTCTTCTTCTTCTTTGTCTAATTGATGTGACTCTCCTTGGATTCTTGACCTAAAAAGTCTTGTGAATTGTGATATTTCTCCCACTTCACCCCACATTTTCTTTTCATTTTCTTGCTTTGATGAGGTGTTAGTTGAGTTGCATCTGCCAGATAGTGCTATTAGATCTCTATATGCTTCTATGTTGAGAGCAAGTGTGAAACTACATCCTTTAGAGAGTGCAGTATGAATGATCCTAGTAAGATCCAATGTGCCAAACACTATTCTCTTTTTACTCCATCTTGTGTTGGTAGGTTAGATATGTTCAAATATCCATGCAAAAATGTCTACAATTTATTGAATCTTACTGCATACATTCTGCCATTCTAGATTCATTTATGTGGAATCCTCTATCTATCTTATTTTGAGATGTAGAAATGTTGACATAACAACATAAGGCCAAGCTTGTCCCTCGCTATTCAAATGGAATTCTTGATATCATTAGATTGTTTTGAAGGGGGCACATATATTTCTCTGATGTTCTTTTCTACTTATAGAAGCTCTACTTGAGGTATATTAACATTGATATTCCTTAACTTGTATTTAGTGTCCTTGGCTTGGTTTTCTTCTTCTAGCCATGTTCTTGCGTCTTATTTTTCCATAGTTTTTCCAAGCTCTTGATTTATTGTTGCAGAGTCGCGATCTGCTTCTCATTTTCCTCTTTGTTGGAAGTCACATTCAACAATATGTCGTTGCACACCATTATATGGATAATTTGTTTGATTTCTAGGTGTATCCCTACAAACAAATTAAGATTTGAAAATATAATGTACCTTCTTTCAGGTGTTGTAGAAATTTTGGATGTCTCCGAATAAATTTGTGTGGCACTTGAGTCTGATCTTGTGTGTATGGAGAGGTGGTGGCAACAATGGTTTGAACGGTTGTCATGGGAACTCTTGGAGGTGAGCTTCCCATTTTAACATGTAATATTCTTTATGATACTTCTCCTCCTCCTTGCTCTTGCCGAGACTATAGGTGGTGATAGATCTACTATGGAATCGTATAAATTTATAGGAGATTGTGAGGGAAGATGCAAAATGTCCACGGTGTCGAGATCTTGGATATAAAGATGTGATGTAAGAAGTGTGATGGATATTTCATGTCAAAATCCTTCTCTTGCTCTGGCTTTATCTATGTCAAATTATGTAATAATGTCTTCTTTTTCAATGGGGGGCTCATTTCTCATCATTATCCTTCCTCTTCTATCACATATATCATGCTGGCTCCTTTCGTTGCAAGCCGGCTTATAGGTCTTCTTTCTCGTGGAATTACCTAAGGTGTTCTTCATCATTTCCTCTATGAGGTTGAATCATTGATGGACCGAGCTCATTTGGCTAAGTCTTTGTGTTGTTTCTTCTTGCATCTTTTTCTTGTGATCTTTGTATTTTTTTGTCATAAATTGTTCTCAACTGAGGAATGCTCACGATGGTCTTTGGCCCTTGCTGATGCTCTACATACCTCTTCTTAGTTCTTGATCGGGTAGGTTGAGTTTTAGTCGTGTGCATGCCCTCTTACGATGCCCTAATAATAATGAGCGTCCAAGCTTGTTTGCTCTCAAGAGGAGGTTCTTGAGTGTTTCCCATCGGCTAGCTTTGCTAAGTGATATGAGTCTCTTCTATGGAAAAATTATTATTGGGGTTCCTCTTCATCTAATACGGTATCTCCCTTTCACTTCTTGATCTAAAAAGACTAATTATCACTTCTTAATGCCTCCTCTGATCACCTCTCATTTTTTTTTATTTTGCTCTTTTGAATGAGTGGAGACTAAACTCTTTTGGCCCACCGCATCACTTTGTCATGATCAATACGGGCATGAAGTACAATCTCTCATCAATGTAGTATGTAATGAAGTTATTTGTATGGAGTGGTCATCTCTACTACTCTAGTGAAATCATGATTTATGAAGGGTAATTGGAGGTACTCTTTGCATCCCAGGAGTCTCTAGTTTTTATTAAAGTTATTTGTTCACTAGTGCTCTCTGAATTCCCTATATATAAAGTGTAATTTATATTTGTGGCCTCTTATTTCTTGCTGAAAGACAAAGAAGTGCATGTTTTCATTGGATGATCACTTTCCTTTAACTAGTGGCCTCTACTTTTTGATACACTAGTTCTATAGGGTGGGCCTTGGAGTAGTACTGGAGGTGACATGCCAATATGTTTCACATGTAGTTCGCTCATTTCTAGTTGTGCTTGCTCGCTCATTTCTAGTTGTGCTTGCTAGATCAATATGTGCCCTCCTTGTGAGAGTGTACTCTCTTTTGAGGCAGGAGAGAAAGTAAGTAGTCGATGAGATAAGGAACATATTAATTACCATGGCATACCCTGCGAGGTTGATCTGCATGTCTTTCGGTTATTGAGCTTATCGAGGACCCAATTCCATCATTGTTCCATCGAAGTGCCAAATCCCATCGGGATACCTAATAGGTGGAAGATTTGTCCCCTAGGGATTGTCTGATAGCCCTAGTCAACAAAAAATCGGGGTGAAAGTCTGATAATGGCTCTGAAAGTAGTTTTGGAGAGGTTTATTTTGGATCTTGACACCACACAAAATGTGTCCAACCATCCCCAAAAGGTATCAATGTTGGTCATATCATTATGCACAAATCCATTTGTGTCATCCGCAAACAGTCTCATGATCATCTGGCCTTGATTGAGCGGGAGCGAGAGACCTTGAATATGGTCTAAGTGCATATGATGCTTCACAAGGTAGTTGAGCCCCTTTGTAGCAATAACAAATAGTAGAGGGGCCAAAGGGCATCCTTGCCTGATAGAGCATTTTAATCTAATAGCATTCGACAATTGACCATTGATATTTATCTATGTGGACACATTTCCCAGTAGGTTAGAGATCATCTTAGTGGATTTCTGACTGCAATCGAGGTGTTTAAGAGATTGGAGAATGAAGTCCCATTCAAGCCTATAATAAGCTTTGTTGAAATCAATTTTAAGGAAGATAACATCTTGAGTAGACTCTTCAGCAAAATCTAGACCTTCCCAAATATCAATAATACCTTCCAAGTTGGGTCTACCCTTGATAAAGCCCTTTTGGTCCTCACTTAACCAACTTTGTAAATGGCAAGAAATTATGTTGGCAATTACTTTAGCAAGGATCTTGTACCCTGTTTGTAGCATCATGATCGGGTGCCAATTTTCAATCCGATTTTTGTTTCCTTTTTATGAATAAGCTTGATGACACTTTTGTTTAGACATTCGGGTAGCACTCCAAAAGATAACACCACACCGAGCGTAGTGGAGTGGCCACCAATTGTTTGAAGGTCTTGAAAAACACTACAAGGAATACGGGCGCATAGCGATGGTTAAGGCAACACAATTTCATCGTTATAAAATTGCAAAATGCATCGCTACAAGCATGGAGCGCAGACCATCGATTAAATGACGAGCCAAATGATGTTTTTTGACGTGTGGTGTGACGAGATGTGCGACACTCACATAGAGCATCGCTAACAGGACGGTTTAAAAAAGCATCACATAAGCGACGGTTTTTTGTGTCGCATAAGCGACACTAAAAATGTCGCTTATGTGATGCCAATTCCAGTGGTTTTTATGATGCCTTACCATCGCTTACATGACGGTTTGTTGAAGAAAAAAAATAAAATGCTAGAGGCTCTTTGATCGGCATGTTCATACATCTGATCGAAGAGCTCTCAACGTTCGCAATTGCGTTGCGCTTACGAGCTAAAACAAGTATATGCAGAATTGTTGTTTTGCCTAATCTCTATCTTATTGTCTCTCTCTGTCTCTGTTTCTCTCTTTCTATGTCTTTCTCTCTTTGAACTCTCTCTCTCTCTCTCTCTCTCTCTCTCTTCTCTCTCTCTTTATTGTAGGTTATTCAAGAAGCTAACCAAGCAAAAAGTATGGCTAACTATTGTAAGTACAAGTTCCATTATTTGTATATCATTGGAATTGTGTTATTTTCATTAGTTAGCATACTCACACTTATTGATATGCGCATATACACTTATACATGATGAAGATGCACGTTCACACATATACACATATACACATGCACATACACACACATAAATGTGCACATACACTTGCATATATATATATATATATATATATATATATATATATATATATATATATATATATATATATATATACACACATACACACATATACACATACACGCATTAACATATACTTAAATACATGTATATGCACATCCACATGCATGCACATTCACATGGATGCAAATGGAAATGCATCCACATGCACATGCATGTTTCATACATATACACATGCATATACATACATTTGTATATGTTTATACACATACACATACATATGCACATATGTATATATACACACACATACATATATACACATATATATGCACATACGTACACACACATATACACATGCACATACATACATATACACCTATACATGCACATACACACATATACACATACACTTACACATATACATGCACATACATATACACACACATACACATGCACATGCACATACTCATACACACACATATACACTTACACATGCACATGCACATACATACATATACACACACATACACATGCATATGCACATACACATACATACACATATACACTTACACATGCACATGCACATACATGCATATACACATATACATATGTACATACATTCATATACACACACATATTACATACATATACATGCACATATGTACACACACATATTACACACATATACATGCACATATGAACACACATATGAATGAATTATATAATTAAAGTACTAAAAAACATGCTTAATATAAACAATAATAACAATCAATAGAACAAAACTTTTCATTACTTTATGCCATACACACAATTCAAAACATAACTGAAATGAAAAATATATAGATAATATATATATATATATATATATATATATATATATATATATCAATGTAAATACATATAATCCAATGTCATAATCAAGAATCCTAATCATCATCATCATGATCATTATCATCATCAGTTGCATCATGATCATCCTGATCATCCTCATCCTCATCATCATGATCACCCTGTGACGATCGAGATCATCCCTCCTGTGTCTGTCTCTCCACCTCATCCATATCTGCCTCTCCATAATACTCCTGTATTACATATAACAAACATAAATAAGTAAAACAATTAAAACATCCATAAAAATAAAATAATTATATAAAATTTAATAATTCTCATAAAGGCATCCGGATGATCTCGCATATACTCGCTCAAACGCCGATATCCAAAATGTGTAGCATACTTGATCTCATGTTTCGTAGGATATCGGCCATAATCCTTTCGCTACATTGAAACAAATGAAAAAGATTAGTTTCTTGCATTTTAACTAAAATAAAAAATATACTCACAATAACACATATACTTACAAATATAGCTACAAAACCATGATGGACCATTTGGCCTATGTGCGATGTGTGGCCCGAATCAACTCTCTTCTTTGCAGCAGCCTATTTATTTAAGAAAAAAGAAATACATAAATTAAATGTAAAAAATTACTAAAATATATGAAAATTATACATATAAACTATTAATTTGTATACCTTCTGCTGAGGAAATGACTCCTGAAGACATAGCTGCTACAAAAAAATTGCCATGTCTCAGGTGGTATGTTAGGTCACCTCTTATTTTTTTCCACCATACAATATATGTTGTTAATTTAATCTCAAACAAACAAAAAAAAACATAATACATACACATATATACACGCACATACATATACACATACCCACATACACATATACATGCAAACATATACACATACATATATGCATAAATATACACATATACATACATATAACATAAACACACAT
This sequence comes from Ceratopteris richardii, assembly GCA_020310875.1. Taxonomy (NCBI): domain Eukaryota; kingdom Viridiplantae; phylum Streptophyta; class Polypodiopsida; order Polypodiales; family Pteridaceae; genus Ceratopteris; species Ceratopteris richardii. Next base: position 109,790 of record MU260407.1, read on the forward strand.
ACATATCCACATATATACGTACACACACATGAATGCATATACACTCATTCATCCAAAATACATGCATTTATCCCACACTAATGTGTATTTGTGTATATGTGAATATGTGTGTATGTGTAAATGTGTATATGTGAATATTTGCCAGTTCATGATCGTTCTCTAGTACAAACATATGATAGAAGAAGATATGGAGGATGGAATAGAGGACCACTTCCTTTAGATGGAGAGGTTTTCAACTTTTGGGGTAATTGCTATATGATTGCTCCATCCACTATTACTAATGTTGGTCATGTTCTCTTTATTGTAGATGATTTGTATGTGCCTCCGAACTCTGAAGTCACTCTTATGTCATTTTGTGGTCCTATATATGGATGGGGAGATTGGCATCGACTTGCACATTATGTTCAAAGCATGAGTACTTATGGAATATGCTTGAATGCAGCATCCCTTACTAGTAGAAGGATTTCACATGCAGAAAATGAAAGATTATATATTGATGGAAGACCTTACATGCATGGAAATATAGCAGGTTTAATAAATAGTAGTCAAGGGTTACATAATAGTTCAAGGACTAATTGCACATTTGAGGAGCATGAAAATATTCATGAATCACCATACATGAGTAGAGATTTATCAAGATACATAGTTGTCAATGCTATTACTACATTACATGCTGGTCATGAACTATTAGTGAATTATGGATGGCGTAGACCTCCAAGAGCACCTTTTAGCTAGAGAGAATGAAAATTTTCTATCCATATTTGATAACTTATATATTTAATAATATGTTTAAAATTTACTTTTTATTCATTTATGGAATACTAATGAATTTTATTCATATGTATAGATTCCAACATATGAGGTTGATGATATTCCTCCACACCATTCACAATTGCCAGTAAGACCTCATTTATCAGAAGGTATAAGGGCAAAGAAGGTAAAATCCCAAAAAAGGTATTGAGACATTTTCCATTGGCTCCATGGATTAGACATATGTTTCAAAGCCCCAAATTATCAAAGCTTTTGACATGGGTACATGATGATAAAAGTACTGATGGAATAATCAGAATTCCTCATGATAGTGTTGCTTTTCAGCATATTGATTCTACATGGCCTCAATTTGCACGAAATCCACAAAATTTAAAGTTAGGAGTTGCATTAGATGGGGTTAATCCATTCTCCATGAAATCCAATAAATGGTGAACATGGCCAGTGGTAATCATAAACTACAATCTTCCGCCATATCTTAGCATTAAAACCTTAGGAACATTTAATGCTTTCACTTTTAATCCCAAGAAAAAGACAAGTTAAAGATATGAATATATATCTTGCTCCTCTCATTGATGATCTCCAAGAGTTATGGAGAGGTATTAATGTCATTGATGTATCAAAAAGCATCAATGAAAGAAATATTACGATTCCTGGTATTGTGGCTTTGACTATTCACGATGTTCCAAGATATGGTGTGTTCAGGTATTGATGTAATTTTTTTATTCAATATGCATATAAATAAATGTGATTTAATCTAATTATAGTTTTATCATTCTCATGATGCAGGAATATCTACTAAGGGTTATAAAGCTTGTGCATATTGTGGTAATTCATTGAGATCAATCTATAGTAAGAATCTCAACAAAAATATTTATCTTCGACATCGACGATTCTTGCCTGATGATCATCCATTAAGATCTAAAAGAGAAGCAATACATTTTAATGGAAAGATTGAAACAGGTCAATGTCCAAAACCTATGACGCCTATGGATTGGTATAAAGAATGGACTGATGGACTTATGATAGATCCAGAATCAGAAATCTTCAGTGATGATGAAGATAATGAGTATGTGAAGAGAGGTGAAGGAAAATTGGCACTCACAGAGAAAATATCAATATGGTATTCTTTGGAGTATTGGAAAGAGTTAAAAGTATGTCATCTTCTTGATCCTACGCATATATTCAAGAATATTGGTTATTCACTATGGCGGCATCTTCTTGGACTAAAAGATACCATAGCATCAAGGAATGATTTGAAAGATCAAAACTCAAAACCAAAGATATGGCCAGTTTTATATAGACATCGACAAGAAACGACTTATGCACTTGCTCCTTGGGTACTTACAACAAAAGAGATACAGACGCAAATAATGAAGAAATCTTAGATGAGCAGAGAGAGTTTATGATAGGTTGTGAAGGAAGGGTAATTTTATTTTAATAATATTTTGTTTTTTTATATATGTATATTAGTTTCTATTTACTAATTTAATTTCTTTTGCAGGCTCGAATGTTCACTAATATGTGGGCTTTTGGACAGCATATTAGAATCAAAGCCATTGATTCTTTATGTAAAATAGAGGATTCTAGTATTGCTGCTTCTTTCAAGCAACTATCATGTGCTAGCTCAAAAGACACAAACTTTATAGATGGCGAACTTAGTTAGTGGGAACTGTTGTTGGTATCTATGAAATCTCATTTCATACATTCAAACAGGTAGAAAATGTTGGAGATAGATGTCTGCGGAAGCACGCGAACAGCACAAGGAAGGAGAAGAAGCTTGGAGCACAACACACAATATTGAATGTATTACTAGAGAATGTACAAAGATTAGTAGCCCATTAGGGAAATAGGCGTATGTAGCTCAAGCATAAGCACCACCTCCTTTACTTGTCAATCCGCGGAGACGTGAGGACCGGTATGAAGACCACGAGCAAGTGAAGGCACAAGTGCGTGAGTGAAAGCACACAAACATGCACACACATACACACACACACGCGCGCACAAGGTAAGATCAAAGAGAGGAACAATGGAAAGCTTTGATTGCAAAAGAGTTCTCTTACAAAAGCTCTATTCTCTAACAAGCTAACCCCAAAAATGAGCTCTCTAGCTCTTTTTATAGTTTTTTGACTAGTTTTGGCCATGTCCAGACCTAGTGTCTGGCCTAGTTAAAAATTAGGTTCCGGGGCTTATTTGAGGGCTCAAACGAATTCTAAAAATTATGAAAATTGGTAGGATGATACTTCTAATACTCCTCAAGCTCAAGGACTCCTTGGCTTGAACAAAATGGAGTTACAAAAATAGAAAATGGTATTTACAATGGTTTTTAGTGATGAAAATCACTATTGTTGTAGGGGATTTCTTTTGAAAATTTGACATACACTTCTTGGAGCTCCCTACTTGCTCCTTCTTCTTGGGTGTCCACCTCTTTGATGTGCTCCTGTGCTTTGTCCTTGACCGTCAATTTCAACACTCCCCCCCCTCTCGAGTCTGTCGTCCCTGACAGACCCTTGTTGTAATGGTTGTTCCATGTAGTGCTTTGAGAGATAGTGTCTATTCGGTAGGAACAAGAGCCGTCTACCTTCCAAATGTGGTAGGGTTGGTTGTCCGGTTCTTCATTTGTCACTAAAATCCTTTGGAAGTTGTTGTCCCTTGGTATGCGCTCCTTCCTTGGTTTCCATCATGATTGTGTCGTTGTGAGTCGCCATTGATGGCCTCTAGATCTTCTTAAGATGATGTTCATAGTAAGCATGCCAAGTACTAATAACCCATAATGAATGATGGGTAAGTGTGTTCGTGCATGGGTTGAGGAAAATATGTGCCTTGTGCATGGCCTTGTAATGTAGCCCTATACGTGCTTACTTGGAAAATGCATTGGAAGAAGTATGGTGCAAAAATTGGAGTCTGGAGCTAAGTGCTCAAGGGTATGCCGACGAAGAGGTTTCCTAATCTATCATGGTTATGATGTTGCCATGGTAAAAGATGCTTACCATGGTGAAGCATCGATCGATGTTCATCTCTTCGTGTTGTACACTCGGCCTTTGGGATGGAACATTGTTGATGAATGTCCGTGTTGATGGTCCACTGATGAGATCTTTTGAGTGGCTGATCCTGTCTCCTCTTTTCAAAGCATCATTTTCCAAATACAAGAGACACACTTCTATCCAAATTGATAAATTCCCAGTAATCAACAGTTCCACCTTCAACTAATCATGACTCATTCAGGTTTTATGAGCCAAACCTAGGAACAAGTGCTTCCTTTCCCTTTTTTTTTTTTTTTAAGGAACAATGTCACCAAACAAGAAGACAGATGTTAGTATCAGAAAAAATAGTTGACATGTCAATGTGCTCTTGTGCATGGGACTCTCAAATGTGTCTATGCATGGCCATGTAATGTGGCCCTATATTAATGCATAATTTGGAAATGCATAACTTGAATGGTGCAAAAGACAGGGTTGTGCAAGGAGTACATGGTTGTCGCTCATCAAGGTTTTCGATGTTACTTGTAAATGTTGATGCCGGCTTTGGTGGAGGTATCCATTGGGTCTCGAACTGATGTAATCCTCCTTATTGGGGTCCATTTTAGAATAGCATTTGGCACTGTAGAGATCACTTCAGGCGTCTTCCTCTTTGGATGCTTTCTGAACTGTGGTATCCAGTGTGGTTGGCGCTTTGGTTTGGTGGAGGCTACTTGTACTTTTGGCTTTCAGACCCATACCTTTTTTACACGTCTTCCTACTATTGTTGAAGAGGTGATTTGATCTTCTTTCAATCTTTGTATGCGGTTCTTACCCTTTTCTCTTTGTGGCTTCTTTGTTGAGACCTTTCGCTTGTGGGAGAACATAGGTTGTTGTGGATGTAAGAGCTTCTTAGGTACCCACATCTCTAATCGCCCTTGTTGAGTTGCAGCTAATTTCTTAGGCACCCAAACTTGTCGGATACCTTGTGGTTGAGCTTGTCCAAGCTTCTTCCTTCATCTTCTGGCCTGGTTGGCTTGCCTGGATGGGATTTATGGGGGCAAGGCTGGTGGTTGCTCTCCTTTGCGTACCCAGATCTGCTGCATGCTCGGAATTGCTTTCTTGTTGAAGGGTGTCTTTCTATTTGCTATAGCAGTTGTCTTGAATTGTGGTGCTTGCTCCTGAGGTTGAACTACTATGGATGCTTTACTCTTCAAAAAAGAAGGAGGGTTTGCTTGCCTTTGCAAGTCTCCTTCCATGATTGAGTCCTTCTGGATCATAGAGCTTTTGACACATACAACATCTTGCTCGTGAAGATTAGTCTTAGAGGAACTAAGAGAGTGTGTGGTGCCATGATCTGTGAGAATGCAGTTCTCTAATTCTAATGTAATGCATTGTTCCTGTACCCAAACTTGAAGAATTTGACTTCTTAGGTTTAAGTTAACTACATGGTCATAGATCCAATCTTGACCCAACACAAGTGTTTTTGTCAAGTTCTCATCTTGACACACTAGCACTTTGACTTTCATTGGAACACCTTGAAGGTAGATGGGAAGTTCCACCTCACCCAAACAAGGGGTTTCCACACCTCCCAATCCTATGAGATAAGCCTCTATGGGGTTGATGTTCAACTGCAAGTCTTGGCAGTAGGACAAACTGCACTACTTGCTGCACCTGAGTCAATCAATGCTTTCATAGTCCTCGCACCCTTTCCCTGTCCTATCTCTATGGTCACAAAGGGACGTCGGTCAATGACTTGAGAAGTAGTTATGCCCGATTTTTGGCACATATCCATGTGATATTTTGGGGCTTTTGAGTTGACATCTAGACCTAGTCGCCTTAACTTATTTCGCCTAATATGCTCTCTGGCCTCTGCCTGTGCTTCTTCCCTCACCCTTAACTCCTCTTCTTTTCGCTTCTTAGCAGTGTTGAGTCTCGTAAGCATATCCTCTGTAAGAGGTTCTTGGTATAATTTGACTCTACATCCACTAATATAGTTTGGCACAATATCTCCTTCTAGAGTGGCCAACTGAACTGCACCGCTAGTGGAAATTCTATTAATGATCATGGGTCCGTATCCTCTTTTTTCCAACTTACGGGCATGTTGCTTTAGCATATAAACCGGCACTAGGTCTCCCTCTTTCAATCCTTTATCTTTGATGTGTGCATCAAAATATGCCTTTTGTCTTTTCTTTGCAGCATAGATGCATGTCGCCGCACATAGCCTTGTCTCACCCAAGCGTTGTAGATCGAAGATCCTAGAGGACAATTCATGTCCATTCCACTCATGCTCTTGTGCCACTTTTAAGGCTTGGATGAGGAAGTCCAATGGTAGAACAGCATTCTGTCCGAAGACCATATGAAATGGGGTGGCGTTGAGTACCGTTTTGTAGGCAACTCGATAAGCCCAAACAACATGATGAAGTTGTTTGTCCCAATCAGAGCGTTTATTATTTACCAGTTTTGTCAATACGTTACAGAGGATCTTATTGGTGCTCTAGTTTGGAAACTCTAAGTCGGTTGGCACAGGTGGAAACACCAGATTTGGTCCATCAGTGTTGTGTCTTGGTAATCTGATAGTGAAGGGTTGTACATGCCTTGGAAGTCGTGGAGTTGTCTCTGGTGTCAGTGTCGCACCACGGGCTTGTGCACAGGGCATCTAAACTGTGCCTCTCATTTTCTTTGATGGAGGCCCTACGGTTGATAGTCTACGTTGAAATTCCTGTACCCTGGTCCAAATTAATGCCCTTTGAACTGGCACATCATAAGCCAAACATCTATACACAATCCTGGTGAGGGCACAACATCCATACAGTACGAACTTTTGCTTTTTATACCACCGTTGATGTGCCAAATGGATTTGGTCGATAATCCAATGCGGCATGTTGATTGTCAAATTGAAGGCATCTGCTAAATATAGACTGAACCATATTTTCTTGGGTGGCATTGTGAATCGCTCTTGAGCTGGGAACGCGAAATGTTGCATGACCATTCGTAAGTGAATGGCAATTGTGGGTGTCATTGCCACCATGTCTTTGAGCTTAGTCAGGTTCCTGTTCTTCATGTTATCCGAGACCATCGTCTCTTTTTCGGTGGGGATATGCATGCCTTTCATGTCAAGAGCTTCCCTCACTAAGTTGTTCGTCAATTTGGAACACTTTAATTCATTACGTCTGGTAAGTGATGGTAGAACGAAGGTACTATATCCCTTTTTCTCTTTATTAGGGGTCAGAGTGCTAACTAAGTAGGAACACCGTAGAAAATTTGGCTTGGGTAACTGAGCCTTGAAATAGTCGTAGAGTCCAGCCTTCTTCCAGATGGGTTTCAGACCTTCATCATTCTGAAGCCTCTCAAATTCCCTGGTGAAAAAATGATATCTGCCCCATCGCCCGTTGAACTCTATCTCGGCCTCCCACATGTAAGTGCCTTCACCTAGAGATCCGGCCACATCACTGAACCAATGTGAGTTTTTGCTGACCGGCATTGTGTGCCCCTGTGGAGGATTCTGAATTGGTATGGCGTGTAATGCCCTCAATGCCACAGGGCATTCCTTCAATTCCTCTTCAATGGGAAGACTCTCAATGTCCACGATTTGGGGGCTGGTGCCTGCCTGGGAGCTAGTTCCTGCCTCGGCCATGGTGAAGAGACTGGTCACCGGTTCTCTGAGAATAGACAAATGAATGTTAACATTGCCAATGGACACCAAGCGTTCATGCGTCCCCGTTACAACATTAACATGATTTTAGTGAGAGGTTAGTAGGTCAATAAGTGCTTGGGGATCATGTGTGTAGTTAGTGAATGGATATTCCTAAGAGCTAAATGGAACGATGCGGTGTATGAGCGATGTAGTGAGTAAGTGGTTATGAATTTACAAATGAGGGTCGAGGGGTTTATTACACGTTTTGGGCTTCCAAACAAACTGATTTGCTGTTGGTCTTGATTTTTTGGAGACTCTGGAGGGCTTTTCAGGAGTGTCTACTTGGAAATGAGGCTTTTTAAGGACCCATTTACAAGTGATTCTGATTGTGCTCATGGACCAATGTGTGTCCGTGCGTGTTGTATAAGAAAGGGTATCAGATGTTGGAGTGAGTGAACCATGTTGTACAGGGTGTGGCCTCGGTGTAACTATTTGAGCCCGCAAGCAAGCCTTAGGCACCCAAATTTGTCGTGATTGTGGGATGGCCTTCATCGACTTCTTGGGTACCCAAATAGACTTTACTTTCGTAGAAGAATTTCTGAAAGACTTCTTATTAGTGTCGTGTTGTTGATTATTAATAAGAAGCTTTGCCCGTGTGGTTGGCTTGATCGCAACAGGGTGTTCGCCTTTCCGCACCCACACTTGTTTCAATGGCTGAGACATTCTGCTTCGCACGTTCTTTTGACCTCCAGCATAGGTATTACTCTGCTCCATCTGTATTTGATCTGCCTTTGGTTGCTGCATCCCTCTGGTCTCTGGAAAAGAAGGGAGTTCCGTTGCACCCCTGACTTCTTGATTGAAAATCATCATTCCTCTGCATCACATAGTTTTGGACAAGAACAACATGGTCATCTTCATGTGTACCCCTGGAAGGACCAGGGGTGTGTGCCTTGTCTAATTTCTTGAGTGCTTCATTTTCTAACTCAATTGTAATGCGATTTTGATTTACCCAGACCTGAAGGAGTCCACTTCGTAGGTTTAGGTTGACTGCATGATCATAGATCCAGTCTTGACCCAAGACAAGAGGCTCCGTGAGGTCCTCATCTTGACACACTAGCACTTTAACTGTCATTACTTCGTCTTGAATGTAGAGGGGAAGTTCCACCTCGCCCATGCAAGGGGTTTCCACACCTCCCAATCCTATGAGATATGCTTCTATAGGATTGACAGTTAATTTCAACTTTTGACAGTAAGAAAATTTAACAGCACTAGTGGCTGCACCTGAGTCAATCAAGGCTCTTACAGTCCTTGCACCCTTTCCTTGTCCTATCTCTAAGGTTACAAAAGGTCGTCTATCAATTATTCTATGAGAACTTATTCCTGAGACTTCACACATTGCCATATGATAACCTGGGTCCGCATAGTCATCTACCCTGGCCGGATCTCTACCCAGTCTTCGCAACCTCATCCTTCGGATGTGTTCCAATGCTTCCTCCTGTGCCTCTTCTCGAACTCGTTTTTCCTCTTCCTTGCGTTTTTTGGCAGTGTTGAGTCGATTTAGCATCTCCTCTGTCAGGGGTTCTTGATATAACTTGACTCTGCATCCGCTTATATAGCTATGGAGAACATCACCTTCCAGTGTAGCGAGTTGAACTGCTCCACTGGTTGAGATCCTATTTATGATCATAGGTCCATAGCCACGTTTCTCTAATTTTCTTGCATGTTGCTTCAAGGTGTAGACTAAAACTATATCTTTTGCCTTCAAGCCTTTATCCTTAACATGGGCATCAAAGTATGCCTTCTGTCTTTTCTTAGCTGCATATATTCCCGCTGCCGCTCTTAGTCTGGTTTCACCTAGTCATTCCAGATCAAGAATCCTCGAAGAGAGTTCATGACCCGTCCATTCATGCTCATGTGCTACTTTCAGTGTAGGTATCAAGAAGTTCAATGGTAGCACTGCATTTTGACCAAATACCATCTGAAAGGGAGTGGCTTGGAGTACCGTTTTATAGGCAACTCTGTATGCCCAAACAGCATGGTGTAGTTGTTTGTCCCAATCATAGCGTTTATTATTCACTAATTTGGCCAGCACATTGCACAGAATCTTATTTGTGCTTTCAGCTTGCCCATTAGCTTGTGGGTGATAGGGAGCAGACTTCTTGTGCACTACCAAGAACTCTTGGAGAAGATTTTCAATAACTTCATTCAAGAAGTGTGTGCCTCTATCACTGACTAGCTCTATGGGTAGCCCGTATCTAGTGAACACATTCTCAAATAAGAACTTAGCAGTCGTCTGAGCATCGTTCTTTGTCGTAGCTTTTACCTCTACCCACTTGGTTAAATAGTCTGTGGCCACAATGATATATTCAGCATGTGAACCCTTAGCTGGGGGATTAATCGGACCAACAAAGTCGATTCCCCACTTAGAGAATGCACATCCACCCATCATAGGTTTCAGTGGCATCTCATCCTTGCATATAGGGTACTAAGTTCTCTGACAAACATCACATCGTTTCACATAGGTATGTGCATCCATGTGAAGGGTCGGCCACCAGAAGCCCGCAAATAGTATGGTCTTGATCACCCGATCTGGTCCAAAATGTCCTCCTGCTACACCTGGGTGAGCCGCTTCCAAGATCTTGAGATATTCGCTCTCATGGACACATAGTCTCAGGTAACCATCTTTACCACGCTTGTATAGACTATCATCAATGAGTGAGTAGTCTAGGGCTTCTTGTTCTAAACTTCTTTGTCTGGCTATTGTCATATCTTGAGGGAATGTTTTCGTCCTCAGGAAGGCTACTAGTGGTTCACTCCAATCTGGCACTATGGACACTCGATAGAGAGTGGCATGTTCCACAGGTGGTTTAGTGCAGCAGATAGGGCATTCCTTGCACAACTTATGGACATCAGCCTCCATAGTCGGCCAATGCACTCCTAGTCTCCTTAGAGTCTGTAAGGTTTGTTGCCTTGAGTAGTGTTACTCTAATGCACCTACATGTGCTAATTGCAACCATTTTGCGTACTCATCCTCTTCCACACAACAGGCTAAAGTACGTTGATCTGTCTATTTGTACATACCTCCTGCCATGATGTGGTACTTTTGGGCCTTTACTACATCTCTATCTTTAGTGTTTATGACTGGGTGATTAGGCCCGTATGTCAATACTGGCACTAATGGCTTAGCCCACTGAGGCACAACTTCTAAGTTAAACAAGTAAGCGTCAGGGAGGTCATATGATACTCCCTGTGGGGCTTCTCCAGATGTGAGCCTAGAGAGGTGGTCTGCTCTCAAGTGAGTCTTGCCTTTCCTCACCACAACCTCAAAGTCATATTCCATTAGTAAGAGGAACCATCTTACCAATCTACTTGTATTGCATGGCTTGTTCACGAGATATAACAATGCTTGATGGTCAGTAAAAAATTTAAACTTATTTTCAAGCAAATAGTGTCTAAACTTCTTAACCGCATACACCATGCCTAAGCCTTCTCTCTCAATAGTGGTATAATTCCGTTCAGCAGCATTTAGCTGTCTACTAGCATAGGCAATGGGAAGATCCATATTACCTTCACCAGTAGGTTGTGCGAGTACACATCCAATAGCATAATTGGATGCATCCACGTGAACATGAAAGGGCTTATTCCAATAAGGTGTGGTCAAGATTGGTGCTGAACACAATCTCCTTTTGAGCTCGTTGAAAGAGTTTTCACATTCATCGGTCCACTCGAAGTTAGTCAAAAGTCCATACAGAGGCTTTGCTATGATGGCATACATGTGTATAAACCGTCGGTAATAACCACAATGCCCCATGATAGCTTGTACTTCCTTGACGTTCTTTGGCCTAGGTAACTTTGCTATGGCTCTCACTTTCTCTTCATCAGTGGATATGCCATTCTTTGACACTATGTGCCCTAGAATCTTAGCTTGCCTGACCATGAAAACACACTTTTCTGGGTTCAAGCAGACTTGATATTCTTTGCATTTGTCAAAGATTTGCTTGAGTTCAGGTATATGTGTATGTCTAATGTTGGAATGAGCACAGAGATCGTCAACATAGACCTCTAAATTCTTCCTCAAGAACTCTTTGAATACATGACACATCAATCTTTGGAAGGTTGCAGGAGCATTGGTAAGCCCAAATGGCGTTACCCTAAAGGCAAATATGCCCCATTCTATGGCAAAAGTAGTCTTATGCTGGTCCTCGGGAGCAATGGCTACCTGATTTGTAGCCAGAAAATCCATCAAGGAAGCTGTACACTTCCTTGCCTGCTACTCTTTCTAAGAGATGTTCTGTGATAGGAAGCGGATAGTTATCTCGAATGGTGGCGGCATTAACCTTTGTCAAGTTAATGCACACACGTAACTTTCCATTCTTCTTGGGCACCACTACGATGGGGGATACCCACTCAGTGTGTTCAATTTCATAGATAAATCCAGCTTCTACCAGACAATCTATCTCTTCTTTGATCTTGGCAGCATGTATGTGTATGGCTTTTGCTTAGAGGGTTTGGCATCTGGGGTCATGGTGATAGTGTGTGAGCATATGTCTGGGTCAACACCCTTCAAATCCTTGTAGCTCCAAGCAAATACATCTCTGTATTCTCTAAGCAAGGCTATTAGCGCATGCTCTTCTTCCTCTGTTAGGTCATGTCCTATGTAAGTGCATCTCTCCTCTCCTTGGTCTAGGGCTACCACTATTTTTTTGGTGGTTTCTTTGTTATCATAGGCCTCTCCTGATTGTGCCTCTCGTTTAGGCATTCTTATCATGACTCTCCTATCGTCTATCTCATACTTTTTAAAGTTTTTCGGGACCTCAAACAAAGATTCTTCTTCCTCCGGGGGGACTTCTTTCTTCTTCCGTTTCTTGCTATCATTATTAGTAGTCACTTGTGTGGTTAATCGTACATCGTTCGTTATCTCTTCGTGTCTCTGAGGTTGGAATTCTACTTCATAGAAGTATTCTTCATCTGATGCAAAAGGTGGGTCCATAAAGATTGACTCTAGATCGGAGTCACTTGCGTCCTCAAATGCATCAAGGCTAGGTTCGCACTCTTCTAAAACCACATCTCCCATGATTGGCTCTATGGAGAACACTGAAATGTCATAGCCATCCTCATCACAGTGGGGTGTCCACTGTTCTTCATTGATGGCTACATCCATTGTTGCTAGAATTTTTGCCCAACCATGAGGTTCAAACTCTTCATCAGGAAATACTACAGGCGCATAGGCTGGGTCTTGAATTGATCTATGGATTTCCTTCGCACCTACCTCTCTGGCTTTTTCTCTCTTCTCCTCTTCTACTGCCACTTTGCACATCCATAAGTGGGTGTCGTCATGCATCCATGAGGATCCTGATCCTATGGAATGCACTGACTCTGTATCATCTTTAGCTCTATGGATGGGATTCCATTGGATAGGAGGGACATCTCTATGAGAGTAATCTTTGGGATTCACTTTGGTCGTAACACCTAAGTGTTGCAAGTACAAGGAATTGGTTCCCCAATCCTGTACTACTTGCAACTGTCGCATGAATGGTCTTCCCAAAATCATCTCATAGGCATGATTTTTGCTAAAGTCACATATAGCAAATGTGTGCTCAAACTCTACACCACAAGTAGTGAGAGTTATTCCTTCAAGTAGTCCTAAAGGCCTCTCTATGTGACCATCCGCCATCTGCAATTTCATCCTCATGGGCCTGAGTGCTGGCTTGCCCCAACGCTTCCATAGGGAAGTGGTAGCAATTGCAACTCCTGCACCAGAGTTCAGAATTGCCTTGGTTGTGTATCATTGATGGGTGATGGGAAGATAGGTGTTTCCTTCTTCACCTTCTTGAATCTCTCGGAGGAATTTTTGTGTGAACCGACTCATAGAAGAAGATGTGTCTGGCTCCGTAGAGTTAGGCACATAGGCTTCCTGGGCAGGTAGGCTTTCTCTTTCGCTTGCCTTGCCCTTATCCCAAGAGGCGGGTTCCTTTTCTGATTGTGCAATTAGCCTCTCTATTCTTTCTAACAGTCCTTCAAAGTGCAACTGTGTCTTAGCTGAGCTAGAGATGTTGAAGAGGCGGCTGGTTTCGAACATGGTTTGAGCCAGTTCCACCATTTTGGCACAGATTTTGGTTCGTTCAAGCTCTAGTTCCACTCTAGGGTAACATTTTTCATGATCAATTACGTTTGGCCCTTCTTGGATTCTGGCTTGCTATGCTTTGAGCATCATATTTAGGTCCTCAGGAGTGGGATCTGCTAGGACTGATCCTACTCTAGGGGGTGGTGGAATGGTGTGAGGTGGATTGGAAGGTGTTGGATCGGATGGAGATGGGAATGGTGGAGGTGGGGCAGTGTGAGAGGGAGTTTGAGATGTGAGTTCGGTTATCCTGCCTCTCGTTTCTCTTAGGCTTTCCTCAAGTTCACTCATTTTCTTTGCCCATTGCCTTTTCATTCTTTCACGACTATCTCTCCAGGCTCTAGTCCTCTTCTTGGTTATGCTCTCTATTTCACTCACCTCGGAGCTCTTTTCCTAACCTAAACTTTGGTTTTGCTGCAAGGCTTGAGCTCTAGTGACTACCTGTACTGGTGTAGTGGACGTCACACTCCCTGAAGAGTTTACCACTAACCCAATAACATTGATAGGAGTGATTTTTGGCATATTATTGGGATTCTTTGGGCAATCTCGTAAGAGATGCTCCTTTCCACAATCTTGGCAAAAACCTTGGATTGTCACTGACTGCGGTTGTGTAGGTGGAGGTAAGGGGCAATCACGAATGAGATGATCTCCCTGACATTTGTAGCATGGTCCTCTAGGAAATGGAGGTCTTACTTGCCTAGGTTGAGGTCTAGCGTTGGGATTTGTATACATAACGTTTGCGTAATCTGACTCCCAACTAGGTTCACTCGGCTCTTCACTAAAGTAGGACTCACCATGTTCAGGAGACTGCATGTAGTAGGTCTGGGGGCTATCAATATGCGTCGAATCAAAGCTATGGTCACTCGGGTCACTTTCAGAAAGCAATGGTGTTACAGGGACTATAGCTCTATTCAGGTTCTCTTCTGCAGCTGCATATTTTACTGGGATCACATTGGCTGGAGCTGGGGGTTGTTGGGATAACACAGGATGAGGTCTTTGCTGATTTTGGTAGGGTTGCTGATAGGGTTGTTGTGGTCTACCATATTGTTGTGGTGGGTATTGGTCCTGATACCTTACTTGTTGTGGATAGGGCTGAGGGTAGGTTTGTCTAACCGCTTGCTTATTGTATGGGCAGTCTTGTGCTGTGTGATTTGTGTATCTTCGTTCTATGGTGCAGTACTGGCTACTAGGATTTACTTGGGGTTGAGCCATAATGGGACATACATTCGCCATATGGTCACCTCCACAAGTATAGCATCTTTTCACAGGGGCAAATCTTGGGATCTGTTTGCTAGAGACACCTAATTTCTGAGCTACTTTCTCTGCTAATTCCTCGATAGATGTGGATTGTGTGGAAGAGAGGCTAGAAGTACTAACTGAATCTTTGTAGATTTTGGAGAGCTCTAACTCTTCCCCTAGGTTATCCTCGATGTCGATGCACATGCGTGCACACTCTTCTATAGTCCCAGGGTCCTTCAAGTACACATATGACCTCAATTTGGTACTTAGCAATCCATCCAAGAATAAAGCCACTTGTTTGGCTGGTGTTGGTAACTCAGGAACAGGGCATCTCTCAAGATATTGCCTAAATCTTCTTCCTGCAAGTATCACGGTCTCTTGAGGGGTCTGCTTGAAGCTATGTATCAATGAGGAAGTATTATGCCTTATGCCACTTTTAGAGAAATCAGTGATGAAAGCCTCTAAGAGTTGGTCTATGCTCCTGAACTGTCTCTCATTCAATGGTTGAAACCACATAAGGGCTGTGTTCCTAAGGGTTAAACCAAAGGCATTATATTGCGTGAATAGGTCCTCAACTTGTTTGGCTCTCAAGACTTGCCTAAACTCAGCCACATGATCATATGGGTCTCCTATGCCATCGAAGTAGTTCTTCATGGACTTAACCAACTGTGTAGGTCTCAATGTTCTGGGGTGTTCCCTAGGCCTTGGCAGAGGGAAATCATCAGCATTCCTTTGGTTCCTTGGGGCTCTAAGTCCCTCAGGTTCCGCTCTATTTGTTTCCATTCTCGTTCTTTCTCTTCCCACTGGGTTGGCAAAGCTTACCTCAGGTCTATCTCTATGTCTGTCTTTTTGAGCTCCATGAGCTTGGGATGTTCCAGCTCCTGGGTGACCAAAGGACACATTCGATCTTGGTTGGGGGAAAATAAATTCACCTTTCCAAGTGTAAGCATGCCTATCATTTTCTATAACCACAAAGATCCTCTCTGAGGTGTGATCTAAGTAGGTCACTCTGCCTGGGCTATCAGGATCCTTGAACTCATATATCATTATTGGTCCTACCTCATTTGGCTGATTAGATTTATACCTCCAAAAGGCTTCATCAGTCTCTCGGTTCAGGAGTAGATCTATGCTCTTATTGTCCTGGGGAACCCACTCGGGATGGAGAATTCTAGTAAGAACGGATTTTCCTCGAGGGGTCCTAGGCTCTCCTCCTATGTTCCCTTGCTCTAGGTCACCTATGTCCGCCTCAGGGATCACATTCCCAAATTCATCGGTCCTGTCTGGGTGACTAGTGACTACATATATAGTTCCTTCTTTTTCCTAGTATGCTCCGTTTTCAAACTTGACTACTGGATGTTCCAGTCCAATGGATTGGTCACGGTTTTTGATTTGGACCACAGATCTTCCTAGGCCGTCCTCATAGATGCTAGCACCTAATCGGTTGGTCCTAAGGTATTCCAGCTGCGTCTTGTAGGGGCCTTCCACCCTATGCAAATATGACACACCTGAACTTCCTGTAGGTCTTTCCATACCGTGGGACATCTCTGACTCACTAGTTTCAGAGCTAGGGTAGTGCGAATAATGGCTCAACTGCTGGGCCCAAGACCTAGCAGTATGATTCACACTAGCCTCTGAAGATCTAAGACTCTGTCTATCTCTTCCTAGGTGTCGTCCTGATCTTAGGTTCATATGCTTAGCTGAGCAATCCCAATTTTTACCCAAGGTACAACCTCGTTGCTGAGTTCTTTTGTATCAGTCACTTGATTCTTTTTAGTTGATTATCGTGTTTATGATCTTGTCTGATATCCCGTCGTCAAGAACACTTGAGTTAATTTCTGCACTTGAATGTTGATCGTCTCACGTTAGGTTCTTTTCCTTTAAAATTGTCGGTCACACACAGGTTAACTCTTGACTTGAACTTGATTTCTTAGATAGTCTTGACTTGTCTCGTGCCTATCGTTGCCTTGACTTACTTCTAGCACTATTCGTACTTAGCCTAAGCTAGGAATTGACAGAGGGAGTTGAGAGTATTCCAACCTCTCTTGCAGATCCCGTGCTCTTTTGGTGCTCAAGAACCCAGTTCTCAAGCTTGCAGATTACCCTTGCTTTGGATGCCTTCTAGTGCTCTCAGTGGACCTGTAA
This sequence comes from Ceratopteris richardii, assembly GCA_020310875.1. Lineage (NCBI taxonomy): Eukaryota > Viridiplantae > Streptophyta > Polypodiopsida > Polypodiales > Pteridaceae > Ceratopteris > Ceratopteris richardii. Next base: position 126,654 of record MU260407.1, read on the forward strand.
AAGTCCCAAAGTTAGCTCAAGACTTAGATTCAAAGGGCACAAAAAATCACTTTCATTCATGTAACTCAAAGATCAACTATTCTTTTGGTTTTATGGAAAACAACCCTGAAAACCCCTTAGCTTTTCTTCCCCTGGATATAGTCCTCTTAAAAATAATATGGCTAATAATCTTGATATTAATTTTATCGTAACCAGCAGAAGTTTTGGTAGTACTCCCCACGAGCTTTCCAACAAAACAAGAATCACAGCTAATGGATTTCGTATGAGAAAGTTAGACCAGTTCAGGGCTTTGGGACTAAAACGGGGTTCAAACAGGCTAACTGTTCTCAGGATTTTTCTCAAAACACATGTGTAGGGACCTCACAAAATGTCAATTAATAGACAAGTATGCCCAAAATTTTCCCCAAATCTTGGAATATAAAACCCTAAAATTTAGCCGAAAAAGCCTGTCAATCGTGATTGACAGGTCTGTCAATCACGATTGACAGAGGTGTCCGTTGGGGCCTGTCGGTCGCGATCGACACGTCAGTCGCGATTGACAGTGTCAATCGTGATCAGCAGAGTCGGTCGTGGGTCCTGTCAATCGCGATCGATGGTGTCAATCGCGATCGACACTTTTTGCGTGAATTTCGGCAAGATTTCAGTCAATCGAGGTCCTATCTGTCGCGAGGGACACGTGTATGCGTGAATTTTCCTATCGATCGTCAAAATTCAGTCGGTCGTGATCGACGGTGTCAATCGCGACTGACAGAGGTGTCGATCGTGGCTGTCGATCGCGATCGATGGTATAAATCACGATTGACAGGGTTAGTCGGTCGTCTCTATCGGTCGCGATCGACAGAATCTGTCGATCGTGGCTGTCGATCTCGACCGATGGTGTCGGTCGCGATTGACAGAAAAACACGGAATTTTTTAGTTTTTTCTAGTGATTTGGAATGTGCTCCTTATGCATGTCATTGTGGTGCACTTTGTTTTACCAAAAGGCGAAATTTTCTATCGATCGCGATCGACAGAGGTCTGCGACACAGAGACAGTTCCGAGTTCGTCCGTACCTGGGCAGCGTGCTGGACGGGATGATATAGTTGTACCTGCAAGATCACTCAGAAAACAGGCAAAAAGCAGTGCACACAATTCGCTCTCTCGCTCTCTCTCACAAGTGAAATGAGGGAAATGGAAGGAAGAAGGTGATATGATCAAAAACTGAAATTTTTCGCGATGGTGGAGATGGAGGTGGGAGGTGGTGAGGATGATGATGGTGATGATGATGATGAAGTAAGAAAGAGAAAAACAAAAAAGAGTAAAGAAATTACCTATAACGCCAACGTCTCAAATCTACGTCTTACCATCACACGCTCGTCCTCAAAGCTCGATCCCCGGCAATGGCGCCAAAATTTGGTGTAGCTCAGTGATGAGTAGCACCTCCTTTAATGTCAATCTGGGAAGACATGAGGATGGTATGATGACCTCGAGCAAGTGAAGACACAAGTGCGTGAGTGCAAAGCACACTAACATGCACACACATACACACACACGCGCACACAAGGCAAGACAAAGAGTGAGAAGCAATGGAGTTCTTTAGATTACTTTCAAAAAGCTCATACAAGTTCAAATCAATTACAAGATAGCTCCAAAAATGAGCTCTCTAGCTCTATTTATAGTTTTTGACTGGGTTTTGGTCGTGTCCAGACCTAGTGTCCGGCCTAGTTAAAAATTAGGTTCTAGGTCCCATTTGAAGGCTCAACTGGTAGGTAGCTACTTCTAATGCTCCTCAAGCTCAAGGACTCCTTGGCTTGCACAAAATGGAGCTACAAAAAGATGAAATGGTATTTACAATGGCTTTTAGTGATGAAAATCACTATTTTTGTAGGGATTTCCTCTAACGATTTGACATACACATCTTCGAGCTCCCTACTTTCTCCTTCTCCTTATGTGTCCACCTCTTTGATATGCTTTAGCTTCTTGAAAAAATAATGGCCTACTTGCCCGATCTTCTTTGACTACTCTGTCTGCTTGTACCTTCTCTTCGCTTTGACTCCCTTTGTAAGCTTCCTTGTCTTGTTAGTCCTTCAGTTCCTTGACTACTGCTAACACTGCAACATGCTCCAATAGGTGTTCTGTGATTGGAAATGGATAACTATCTATGATCGTAGGGGCATTAACTTTTTTAAGGTTAATACACACTCGCAACTTCCTGTTCTTCTTGGGCACCACTACAATGGGGGACACCCATTCAGTATGCTCAATCTCATAGATGAATCCAGCTTCAATCAGCCTATCAATTTCTTCTTTTATTTTGGCTACATAGGTATGATTATATGTGTAGGGCTTCTGTTTGGTGGGCTTGGAATCAGCAGTCATAGGGATAGTATGAGAGCAAATTCTTGGATCTACCCCTTTCAAGTCTCTATAGTGCCATGCAAACACATCCCTATATTCCCTTAATAGAGCTACGAGCTCCATTTCTTCTCTTGCACTTATGTCATCTCTTATATATGTGCATCTCTCTTTGTTCTCTTCAATGGTCACTACAATTTTCTTGGTCTTTTCTTTATTATCCTATGATCTCCTATGGTGGCCTCTCTTTTAGGCATTCGTACCAAAATTTTGTGGTCGTCAACTTCATATTTCTTGAAGTTTTCTGGTACTTCAAACAATGATTCCTCCTCTTCTTGTTTCACGACTTTTTGTTTCTTTTTCTTTTGACTACTCTCATTTCCATCCTTTGAATTTACCGTTTTAATACTTGTGAGAGGTTCTTCTTCTTTTTGGGTGAACACTCCTATATCTTATAGATAGTGCTGCTCTGAGTTAAAGCAACTATCCATCACAATGGACTCTATATCATCGTCATTCTCTTCTTCTTCTATGATGTCACTAGGGTCACATTCTTCTAGCAAGGGCTGACACATGAACACTGAGATATCATAACCCTCCTCATCACAATGAGGTGTCTAGTGTTCCTCATTGACAGCAATGTCCATGGTGGCTAAGATTTCTGGCCACCCATGAGGCTCAAATTCCTCATCTGGAAAGATCATCGGTGTGTAGGCTGGGTCTCTAACTGGTCTATCTCCTGGTGAAGTTCCTTCTTCTCTCGCCTTCAAGCATTTTTCCTCTTCCTCTGCGACCTTGTACATCCACAACTGAGTATCTTCATGCAACCAGGATGGATCAGGTGAACTTTTAGAATGCACAGAGATTGAATCTTCTTTTGCTTTGTGGATAGGGTTCCACTATAGGGGTGGTACATCTCTAAAGGAGTAATCCTTCAAATTGACCTTGGTGGTGACCCCTAAGTGTTGTAAGTACAAGGAGTTGGTTCCCCAATCCTGTACTATTTGCAATTGTCATAGGAAGGGCCTTCCTAGGATCATCTCATAAACATTATTTTTCTCAAAGTCACATATAGCAAATGTGTGTTCAAACTCTACACCACAAGTGGTTAGAGTTATCCCTTCGAGCAGTCCTAGAGGTCTTTCAAAATGACAATCAGCCATTTGAAGCTTCATTCTAGTTGGTCTTAATGTGGGTTTGATTGGAATCAGGTTCTGGAACTTGATCCTTGACATGATTCCATAGTTGAGGTTTTGCTTTGAGCAGCTCTTCTATAGTGAGGTGACATTGAACCTTAGTGTTCTTCACAACGTCAGTGTTCCTTGGAACCACTGAATCTTCTTTTCTTACCAATATTGTGGGAACTCTGATCTGAAGAGATTCAGATTCCCAAGGGCCAGGAAATTGAGGCAGTTCTTCTAAGGTATTAGATTCGAAATCTAACCTTTCGTCTCCTTGTTGCTCCACTTGATCTCCGTAAATGGATGGAATGTCTTGGGGAAATTGATCATGAAGATCATCAATCTCAGGAATAGGAGGGGAATTACCCTTCTCCTTGGCCTATTTCTCTTCTTGTATTTCCCGCAAGAACTCTTGAGAGTACTGTTGAATTGAAGGAGGTATTCCGGCATCTGTGGAATTAGGAACATAAGCTCCCATTGGTGGTGAGCTTCCTCTTTCAATAACTGGTTGAGCCTATGGAGGTAAAGAAACTTGTGGTTTGTTAACCAACTACTCTAATCTTTCTAGTGAGCCGTGGAAATGCAAATCCGGTTTGACAGAGTTTGTCTGATTGAACTTTTGACTAGTCTCGAGTATAGCTTGAGCTTGTTCTACCATTTTCATGCACATTCTCATCCGTTCAATCTCTAAATCCGCTCTAGGGTAACTCTTGTCTAGATTTGCAGCTGTTGGCCCTTCTTGAAGTCGAGCCTGATAAGCCTTGAACATCATGTCCAAGCCTTCTGGGGTTGGATTTGCCAGGACAGACCCTGGTTGCAGTCTATTTACAATGGGTGGTGGGGTGGGATGAGGTGAAGTAGATGGAGTTTGGGCATGCGAGGGGCTTTGAGATGCAATGTCATCTATTTTTGTTTTCGCTTCTTTCAGGATTTCTTCCAATTCTGATAACTTTCTATTCCACTTGCGATTGGCCTTCTCTCTAGTATCCTTCCATGTTCTTGTTTTCCTCTTACTAGGTTCTCCCGATTCACTCGACTCCGATTGCTCTGCTGGTTTATCCTGTTTTAAGGCTTGTGCTCTAGTGACAGCTTGTATAGGAGCCACATTACTGCTACTTGAGCTTGAATCCGCCACTAAGCCTACCACATTAATGGGTGTAATCTTGGGTGCACTAGAGGGGTTTCTTGGACAATCTCTGGGGAGATGGTCTTTGCCACAATCAGGACAAAAAGCCTATATTGTGATAGCCTGTCCTTGACTCGGAGATGGTGGGTGGGGATAATCACGAAGGAAATGGTCGCCCTGACATTTGAAACATGGTCCTCTAGGGGCTTGTGGTCTTACTTGTCTCAATTGGGGCCTAGGGTTAGCATTTGTGTACATGACATTGGAGTATTCAGGCTCCCAATTTTGTTCCATAGGTGGTGCCTCATATTGATACGGGTAAATCTCACTATGATTAGGTGACTCTGTGTAATAAGCATGTGGACTACCTTCATGGGAGTAGTCTGAACTATGAGCATGAGAGTCATTCTCTGAGGTTAGTGGGGTCACTGGCACCAATGCTCTATTAAGGTTCTCTTCTGCCACTACATACTTAATTGGAATTACATTGGCAGGCACTCGTGTTTGGTTTCCTAGGACCGGTTGTGGCCTATATGGTTCCTGATACTGTTGCTGTGGTCTATAATATGGCTGTTGGTATTGGTTTTGATACCTACCTTGTTGGTAAGGTTGCGGATAATTCTGTCTAACAGCCTGTCTATTGTATGGACAATCTTGAGCCGTATGGTTCGTGTATTTTCTCTCAATAGTGCAATATGGAGAATTCCTTTCTCTCATGTTCTGGTTGTGCATTGGACATACGTTAGCCATGTGGTCCCCTCCGCAGGTATAACATCGGTTCAATGAGGTGACTCTCTGTGTTTGTGTGGAGATTCTCGAGGTATGACTAGTAGAACTTTCAGAATCCTTGTAAAGTTTGGACAATCCTAACTCCTCACCCAAGTTATCTTCTATGTCAATGCATGTCTGCACACACTCTTCTATGGATCTAGGCTCTTTCAAGTACACATATGATCTTAACTTTGTGCTCAGTAAGCCATCTAAGAACAAAGCCACTTGTTTGGCAGGTGTGGGCAACTCTAGAACAGGGCATCTTTCTACGTACTGTCTGAACCTTCTTCCTGCTAGTCGCACTATTTCTTGGGGTGTCTGCTTGAAGCTGTGGATCAAGGATGATGTGTTGTGCCTGATACCACTCTTGGAAAATTCTACAATGAATTTGTCTAGCAGTTGACCTGTATTGCGATAGTTGCGACTACTCAGTGGTTGAAACCAAGCTAAGGCAGTGCCCTTAAGAGTCAAACCAAATGCCTCCTACTGGGTGAACAAATCCTCAACCTGTTCAGCTCTTAACACTTGTTTGAACTCAGCCACATGATCATAAGGGTCTCCTGTCCCGTCAAAATAATTCTTCATTGCCTTGATCACTTGAGTGGGTCTAAGGGTTCTTGGGTGCTCACAGGGTCTAGGCAATGGAAAATCATGTTCATCTCTCTGTTGCCTATGTGCTTGATGTCTCTCTCTTTCAGGTCTTTCATTGTCCAATCTTGATCTATTTCTGCCCACAATGTGTGAAAAACTTACCTCAGGTCTCTCTGTAGTTCTTTCTCTCTGGGCCTCATGAGCTTTGGATGATCCTACTCCTTGGAGGCCATGGGAAACATTGGATCTTGGTGGAGGGAAAATCAATTCACTCTTCCAAGTATATGCATGTCTATCATGTTCTGTTACCAAGAACATCTTCTCTGATGTGTTATCCAGGTAGACAACTTTGTCTGGTATCTCTGGGTCCTTGAACTCATAGATGATGACTATACCCAATTGGCTAGGTTGATCTAGATTGAATCTCCAAAAGGCTTCCTCTGTTTCTCTATTCAAGAATAGTTCTATGCTTTTGTTGTCTTGAGGGATCCAATCAAGAGTGATCACTCTGGTCAAAACTGACTTGCCTCTAGGAGTCTGGGGTCCTTGTCCTACATTTCCTTGTTCTAGGTCTCCTATCTCATTCTCAGGAATGACATTTCCAAACTCATCAGTCCTATCTGGTAGGTTGGTGACCACATACCTAGTTCCTTCCTTATCAATGTATGAACCCTCTTCGAACTTAACCACCGGGTGTTCAAGTCCAAAGGGTTGATCTGGATTTTTGAGTTGGACCACTGATCGCCTCAGGCCATCCTCATAGATGCGAGCACCTAATCGGTTGGTCCGAATATATTCCAATTGTGTCTTATAGGGACCTTTTGGTGTTTGTAGATGGGCAGTTCCTGAGCCACCTGCAGGTTTCCCCATGCTAAAAGACATTTCTGAGTCACTTGTGTCTGATCTTAGTACGTAAGGATAACCACTTAGTTGTTGTGCCCAAGACTTAGTTGTATGGCTGACACTAGACTGAGAAGATCTAATGCTCATACCAAGCACGTGGTGCTTGCTTTAAACCATATAATGCCTTCTTTAACTTGCACACCTGGTTTTCATGCCCTTTCTACACAAAGCCACGGGGCTAAAAAACATACACTTCTTCATGCAAATCACCATTCAGAAATGTAGTTTTAATGTCCAACTGATGTACATTCCAACCATGATGAGCTACAAGTGCACAGATGCTCCGAACAGTAGTCATACAGCATGTATGTGCAAAGGTTTCATCAAAATCAATGCCTCTTTCATGTGCATAACCCTTTGCAACAAGCCTAGCCTTATACCTGTCAACTGTACCATCAGGTTTACGCTTCATCTTGTATACCCACTTAGTGCCAATGGCCTTCTTGCCAGGAGGCAAGTCACATAAAGACCAAGTACCATTCTTCATTATAGAATCATATTCAGATTGCATAGCAACCATCCAGTTTTTTGAATTTTGTGCTTCATCAAACGAAATAGGCTCAATCTCATCATAGAGACTAGATGTAGCCATAGAATAGCAATCTGATGCAAAAGAGGCACTATGAGAGCCTAATCGAGTGCGATATGACAGAGGTGCATCTAATTTGCTATCACACAAAGTTTGCACCAACCATTTTGGCATAATTTTTGCCTCTTCAATATCAACTCTCTCATCAACAAGTGCATCATGTAAATCTACATCAAAAATGGATGATCTGCATCATCACATGAAACCTGCAAAGGCTGAGAAGTTGCCACATTGTGACCAGCACTAGACTGTCCACCTATAAAAAGAGGAAGCAAAGTATCATACATGTCTTTGGAGCTAACAGATGCCTCCTTAGTACATGAAAGCAATGGCTGAATAGCATCTTCCACAAAAACAACATCACAGCTAACCAGAATGCGTTTAGTCTGTGGATGAAATAGATGATAGCCTTTACTTTCCGAACTATACCCAACAAAAATACATTTTACTACTTTATCATCCAATTTTCTACGATGTTGTTCAGGCACTAATGCATATGCCAAACAACCAAAAACATGCAGATGAGAAACAGATGGCTTGCGATCATGCCAAGCCTCATATGGAGTGATAGACTACAACGCTTTAGTGGGACACCTGTTAAGTACATATGCTGCACACATGACAGCCTCAAGCCAGAAACTATGTGGTAAAGCCTAACTCTTGACCATACACCTTTCCATCTCCATGAGTGACATGTTCTTTTGTTCAACAACTCCATTCTGTTGAGGTGTATACAACACTATACACTAGTGTTTTATCCCACATTCTGCCAGAAATGCATTAAAATCAGAAGACATATATTACCCCCCTCGATCTCAATGGAGGGTGACCATTCTACATGCTGACACATTTTCAGCCAAAACCAAAAATTGGTTGAAGCACATGAACACTTCGGACTTTGACTTCAATGGATATACCCATGCATGCCTCAAAAAATCATCAATGAAAGTCACGAAGTAAAGATAATTTCCAAAAGAAGGTGTCTGCATAGGACCAGAGACATCATTATGTACAAGCTATAATTTTTTAGTAGCCCGAACTGAACCATCTTTTGGAAATGAGGAATGTTGAATTTTGCCCAAAATACAACCTTCACAAACATGTTTTCCAGGTGCCTCAAGTTTGGGTAAAGAGGACACCATTTCATATTTCTGCAGGCATAGCAAACTAGCAAAATTCAAATGACCAAAGCGTGCATGCCAAAGCTTTGCATCTGACATAGCTTGAGAATCATGTATTGCACATGCCGAATCATTCAGAGATCTTTCATAGTCTATGAGCTTATACAACCCACGACATAAAATGCCAGAAGCAATAATCCCATCACCATTTGATAGATCATGAACTGTACACCTATCATCAACAAATTTCACAACCAAGCCAATCTTGGCTAATGTAGAAACTGATAATAGGTTCTTCTTAATCCTTGGGACAATTAAAGCATCTAACAAAGTGAAAGAACTACCATCAGCAGTAGTCAAAATGATCTTACCAACTCCCATAACAGGATAAGAGGAGTTGTTGGCGCATGTAACAGTATTCCCTGTAGGGGCAGGCTCGAGTGAAGAGAAGAAATTGCATTGCGAGGTAATATGTTTGGTCGCCCCACTCTCAAAATACCAAACATCTGAGTCTACTGTAGACATGCACTACTCATGAGAAGATGGTTCAAAACTGTAGACATTAGTAAACGCTCATTCTTCTTCCTGCACAAGATTAGCATACTCTGTTTTTGGTGTAGAGGCCTCTGCAACAACCATTCCAGTCTCTTTCTTCTTTGCCTCTTTAGCAACCAGTTTACATTCCCTTTACAGTACTTGCAAAACAATTTCTGCTTTTTTGATTTCTTCTCATCTTTATCTTCCTTCTTCGAATGTGCAGCATTTGCAGATTTTTGCTTACTAGTTGAAGAGCTCCATTTTCTTCTCCCCTTCTGACTAGCCAGGAAAGCTTGATCTACAACACGCATAATGGACTTTTTTTGCCTGGATTGATCTACTTAGAACAAAACAGAGACTAACTCCTCAAATGACAAGGCATTTGGATTGCCTTTCATCATTAAGCGAAGAGTAGAAGCAAAACTCTGATATGAATTAGGAAGACCATTCAGAACAGTCTGCACAAGTGAGCTATCTGGTATAACCTCATCACCAGAAATCAATTGTTCCTTCAAAGCTTTGATCTTTGTTAGAAAATTGTCCATAGAATCACCTTCATTCATGTGCTCACTCTCCAACTGTTTTCGGAGGTAAGCAACACGAGCCTCATTTCTAGCTTGGTACAATGTGGTAAGTGTATCCCAAGCATCCTTAGATATTCTGCAAGAGCGAATGTGAGGAATAATGGCACGTTTCACAGACAAAGTTATCAATGCATGTGCCTAGGCATCTCTGCCATCCCAATGAATCTTCTCTGTAGTAGGTGCAGCAGAAACCACAGCACGAACAGGAATATGCAGAATATCATCATATTCGACACCTTCTACCTCAGCTTTTGTATGTGCAGTACAAGCATTTTTTTATAAAAACCTAGATGCTCACCCTTGGTGGCAAGTCATTCATGTTCAACCTAGAGGTAGGTCATTGTTTGAACAGTTTATTGTTAGAGAGATCGAAGAAAGTCCTCTTGATGATTCAACATCAGATACTGATACATCAACATCTGAAAGAGAAATTAGAATTATTATATGTGATAATAATACTAATCTTTTTTATGAAGAGGATACTACTCTACATGTTGATTCTACTGATGAAGAAGAGGAATTACCAGAAATCGATATTAATCCATCAATAGATTATGTGACTCATGATAACACAGATTTAACAATAGAAGAAATAAATGAAATCAATAAGGATAATGAAGATGAGACTATATTGATGTCTTACCAAACTGATGGCAATAATGAAAACATATGAGCAGATTAAGATAGTAAATTCTACTCTAGTTATCGATCAATAACTTGAAGCTTCTGAATGGATATCAGATAATAGATTCTTTATTCAGCTTGAATAATGGTGAATCCTACTAGAGAGATGAAATCATGTTCTTTTAAGTTAGAACATGAAGCTCGGGGGTATGCCTAATTATTTTATATATAGCTTTATCTTCGAGGAGCAAATTTTTATCATGTATGTATGCATATGTGTGTGTATTCATGTGTATTATATGTATACATGTGTTAGTATGTATATATATATATATATATATATATATATATATATATATATATATATATATATATATATATATATATATATATTTCATGTATATGTATGTGTGTGCATATGTGTGATATATGTATACATGTGTTAGTATGCATATGTGTATATATGCATATGTGTATATATGCATATGCATTTGTGTAGAATATTCATGTACTCATGTAATATATGCAAGTGTTTATAATTGTGTATGCATGTATAAGTATACATTTGTGCATGTAGGCATGTATATGTGATGTGTACACACACACACACACACACACACACACACATATATATATATATATATATATATGTGTGTGTGTGTGTGTGTGTGTGTGTGTGTGTACATGTAAATATGTATGCATGTATATATATTTATGTGTGCATTTAATAATGTATGTGTGATGCATAATGTACCTACTCCATTTTATATTTATGTATGTGTATCTACATGATGTGTATATATCTTTATATATATTATGATCCTCGTTGATCCGAGTAGCTATATATAGAGGCATAAGGTTGGGAGGAGAGACATCCCTCTAGTAGGACATCAAAGGAATAGATGCAATGTGTACATATACTTCAATCATGTGGCTAAAAGGCTGAATTAGAGTTTCTAAATTAGGGGCTTTAAAACCCTAATATCAAAATTAGTGTTTTCGAATTAGGATTTTTGAAATAGGATATATATATATATATATATATATATCAATATGCATGTGTGTATGTATGTGTTTCTATATGTGTGTATTCATGTGTGTATGTATATGTATCTATATGTGTGTATGCATGTGTTGTGTGTGTGTATGCATGTGTATATGTATATATGCATGTAAATATGATTATATGAGTCTATGTGTATGTACATATGATTATGTATGTGTATGTGTATGTGAGTATGTGTATGTGAGTATGTGTATGTGTCTATGTGTATTCATTATATGTGTGTAATTGCATGCATGTGTATGTGCATGTAAAAATGTGCATGTATGTGTGTGTATGTATAAATGTGCATGTATGTGTATATGTGTGTAAATGTGCATGTATGATGTATAAGTGTGTGTATGCATGTATTTGTACCTCTAGTCTCACTCTTCTCTCTCTCTCTCTCTCTCATATACATACATACATACATAAACACGCATACTCATATCCACATATATATACATAAAAGCAATGTGCATCGTGCATTATTGCGACGATGAACCATAAGTGTCTGCATCTCTTTTAGACACCACTTATTTGACCATCCTGTCCCAAAATCTATCTCAAATGAACTAAGTACGTATGTTTTATCCCTCTCATTATGCTCACTACAAAAATAAAAAAAATTATGTAAATAAAACATAAGATATTTATTTCAATTTATATGTAAAATTTATACTTACTTCCACTGTAAGTGGACAAGGTGAAGGTAAAATATACGCATAATGTCCGCATTCTTCTCTTGAACTCCAATCAATTCCCTACATACACAATGTTCCCCTCTGGCTCTATATCGCACTCTAGCCTTAAGGTGCCTATGCATGTCCTAATAGGCACCTCTGCTCTGCTATCATGATCTGGAGGTGGTATAGGTGCCCTGAAAATAGATAGATAAAAATAAATAAAAATATGTGTTATAATATTGTTAAAAAAGTTTACGAAAAAAAACATACCTATGAGCAGATAGTTGTCTTCCTGCATGTGGAGCCGCATAAGAGCCCTCCTCTGATTGCTGGGTAAGCATCTAGATCGTATAATCCAGCTCATCATCAGGCATCTCTGAGTACTCGTGCATGATGATCCCTAGAGTATCAGGTGGAACTCTTGCTCTCATAAGACTTTTTATGAGAGTGAGTTTCGCCTTTCTCTCTCTACTAGGATCCATAATACCTAACATATAAAACAAAATGGGTTAGAAATCAATATATATATACGTGTACATATGTATGTGTGTATATGTGTATGTAGGTGTATATGTGATTGTGTGTGTGTATGCATGTAAGCATGTATGTATGCATATGCATGTGCATTATGTATGCAAATGTATGCATGTGTGTGTTTTTGTGTGTGTATGCATGTAAGTATGTATGTATGCATATGCATATGCATTATGTATGCATATGTATGCATGCATGTGTATGTGTGTGTTTGTGTCTCTATGTGTGTGTATGCATATATATGTGTGTATGCCTCTATGTGTTTGTCTATGCATGTATATGTGTGTATGTGTCCATGTGTGTGTATGTGTGTGTGTCTATGTGTGTGTGTGTATATACATCTGTATTTGTATATATGTGTCTATGCATTTGTATGTATGTGTGAATGTGTGTGGATGTGTGTATGTGTCTGTGTAAGTGTGTATGTGTCTATGCATGTATGTCTGTGTATATGTGTGTGTCTATGTGTGTATATGTATATATGTGTCTATATGCATGTGTATGTGTGTGTGTAAATGTGTGTGGATGTGTGTATGTGTGTGTAAGTCTGTATGTGTGTGTATATGTGTGTATGTCTCTATGTGTTTGTCTATGCATGTATATGTGTGTATGTGTCCATGTGTGTGTATGTGTGTGTGTGTCTATGTGTGTGTGTATATACGTGTGTATCTATATATATATGTGTCTATGCATTTGTATGTATGTGTGTAAATGTGTGTGGATGTGTGTATGTGTCTGTGTAAGTGTGTATGTGTCTATGTGTGTATGTTTGTGTATATGTGTGTGTCTATGTGTGTATATATGTGTGTATCTGTATATATATGTCTACATGCATGTGTATGTGTGTGTGTAAATGTGTGTGGATGTGTGTATGTGTGTGTAAGTCTGTATGTGTCTATGTGTGTATGTGTTTGTTTATATATGTGTGTGTATCTCTGTGTGTGTAAGTTTGTATGTGTGTATGTGTGTATCTGTGTGTGTCTATGTGTGTAAGTGTGTGTGTGTCTATGTGTGTATGTTTGTGTGTATGCATGTGTAAGTGTGTCTGTGTATGTGTGTATGTGTGTATGTGTGTCTATGTGTGTGTAAATCTGTGTGTATGTGTGTCTATGTGTGTGTGTAAATCTGTGTGTATATGTGTGTGTATGTATCTATGTGTGTGTATGTGTCTATGTGTGTATGTGTATGCACGTAGGCATATATCTATGCATATGCATGTGCATTATGTATGCATATGTGTGTGTATGTGTGTTTATATGTGTATATGTATGTGTATGCATGTAAGTATGTATGTATGCATATGTGTGTGTGTATATGTGTGTATATGTGTGTATGTCTGTGTATGCATGTAAGTATGTATGTATGCATGTATGTGTATGTCTCTTTATGTGTGTGTATGCATATATATGTGTGTATGTGTGTGTGTGTGTCTCTCTACGTGTGTGTGTCTATGTGTGTATATGTATATATGTGTATGTGTGTGTATGCATGTAAGCATGTATGTATGCATATGCATGTGCATTATGTATGCATATGTATGCATGTGTGTGTATGTGTATATGTCTCTCTACATGTGTATGTGTGTATGCATATGTATGCATGTGTGTGTATGTGTGTGTATGCATGTAATTATGTATGTATGCATATGCATATGCATTATGTGTGTATGTGTGTGTATGTGTCTATGTGTGTATGTGTGTGTGTATGTGTGTGTGTCTCTATGTGTGTATGTGTGTGTAAATCTGTGTGTATATGTGTGTGTATGTATGTGTGTGTATGTATGTGTATGTGTCTATGTGTATGTATGTGTCTATGTGTGTGTATGTGTATGCATGTGCATTATGTATGCATATGTATGCATATGTATGCATATGTGTGTGTATGTGTCTATGTGTGTGTATGTGTGTATGTGTGTATGTGTATGCATGTATCTATGAATATGCATGTGCATTATGTATGCATATGTATGCATATGTGTGTGCGTATGCATGTAAGTATGTATGTATGCATATGTATGCATGTATGTGTATGTGTGTGTATGTGTATGTGTGTGTATGCATATATGTGTGTGTATGTGTGTGTATGTGTGTGTGTGTCTTTGTGTGTATGTGTATGTGTGTATGCATGTGTATGTGTGTGTATGTGTGTATGCATGTAAGCATGTATGTATGCATGTGCATTACATATGCATATGCATGTATGTGTGTGTATGTGTGTATGTGTGTGCATCTATATATATGTGTCTGTATGCATGTGTATGTGTGTGTGTAAATGTGTGTGGATGTGTGTGTGTGTGTAAGTGTGTGTGTCTCTATATGTGTGTGTGTCTATATGCATGTGTATATGTGTGTATGTGTATGTGTGGGTGTGTCTATGTGTGTATGTGTGTGTCTCTATGTGTGTATATACATGTGTATCTATATATATGTGTCCGTGTGCATGTGTATGTGTGTGTGTAAATGTGTCTGGATGTGTGTGTGTAAGTGTGTATGTGTCTATGAGTGTGTATGTGTTTATGTGTGTGTATGTGTCTATGTGTGTGTATGTGTCTATGTGTGTATGTGTATGCATGTATGTATGCATATGCATGTGCATTATGTATGCATATGTGTGTGTATGTGTGTGTATGCATTTAAGTATGTATGTATGCATATGCATATGCATTATGTGTGTATGTGTCGGTGTGTGTGTATATGTTTGTGTGTGTATGTGTGTGTGTAATGTGTCTATGTGTGTGTATGCATGTGTATGTGTGTAAATCTCTGTGTATATGTGTGTGTATGTGTGTCTATGTGTGTGTATGTGTCTATGTGTGTGTATGTGTATGCATGTATCTATGCATATGCATGTGCATTATGTATGCATATTCATGTGCATTATATATGCATATGCATGTGCATTATGTATGCATATGCATTTGCATTATGTATGCATATGCATGTGCATTATGTATGCATATGCATGTGCATTATGTATGCATATGCATGTGCATTATGTATGCATATGCATGTGCATTATGTATGCATATGTGTGTGTATGCATGTAAGTATGTATGTATGCATATGCATATGCACTATGTATGCATATGCATATGCATTATGTATGCATATGCATATGCATTATGTATGCATATGCATATGCATTATGTATGCATATGCATATGCATTATGTATGCATATGCATATGCATTATGTATGCATATGCATTATGTATGCATATGCATATGCATTATGTATGCATATGCATTATGTATGCATATGCATATGCATTATGTATGCATATGTATGCATATATGTGTATGTGTGTGTATGTCTCTCTATGTGTGTGTATGCATATATGTGTGTGTATGTGTTTGTATGTGTGTGTGTATATGTGTGTGTATGTGTGTGTGTGTGTCTATGTGTGTATGTGTTTGTATGCATGTGTATGTGTGTAAATATGTGTGTGTATGTGTGTGTCTATGTGTGTGTATGTGTATGCATGTATCTATGCATATGCATGTGCATTATGTATGCATATGTGTGTGTATGCATGTAAGTATGTATGTATGCATATGCATTATGTATGCATATGCATATGCATTATGTATGCATGTATGTGTCTGTGTGTGTATGTCTCTCTATGTGTGTGTGTATGCATATATGTGTGTGTATGTGTGTATATGTGTGTATGTGTATGTGTGTATGCATGTGTATGCGTGTGTATGCATGTAAGCATGTAGGTATGCATATGCATGTGCAATATGTATGCATGCATGTGTATGTGTGTGTATGCATGTAAGTATGTATGTATGCATATGTATGCATGTATGTGTATGTCTCTCTACATGTGTGTATGCATATATATGTGTGTATGTGCATGTGTGTATGCGTATGTGTGTATGTGTGTATGTGTGTATATGCATGTAAGCATGTATGTATGCATATGTATAATTGTATGTGTATGTGTGTGTATGCCTCTTTATGTGTGTGTGTATGCATATAAATGTGTGTATGTGTATGTGTATGTGTGTATGTGTATGTGTATGTGTATGTGTGTATGCATGCGTATGTATGTGTATGTGTGTGTATATGTGTGTGTGTCTATGTGTGTATGTGTGTGTGTGTCCATGTGTGTATGTGTGTGTCTATATGTGTATACACGTGTGTATCTATATATATGTGTATGTATGCATGTGTATGTGTGTGTAAATGTGTGTCGATGTGTGTGTGTGTACGTAAGTGTGTATGTGTCTATGTGTGTGTATATGTGTGTATGTGTATGTGTGTGTATGTGTGTGTGTCTATGTGTGTATGCATGTGTCTATGTGTGTGTGTATGCATGTGTATGTGTGTACGTAAATTAGTGTGTATATGTGTGTGTATGTGTGTGTATGTGTGTGTATGTGTATGTGTGTGTGTCTATGTGTGTATATGTGTGTGTATGCATATGCATGTGTGTGTATGTGTGTGTGTGCATACCTAACTTCAAGGAGTGTGTCGCTCACTCTCGCTCGCTCGCTTTCTCTCTCACTATGCGTCCAAATCCTTGCACAAATGTGCTGAGAGAAAATGATTTTTTTTTTTAACATTCCAAAGTGTCGCTTATGCGAGGCTCTAGAACAGAGGCTATCGCTTAGGCGATGTTAAAGCATAGTCCAACATCACAAATAGCGACGCTATTTGCGACGCATAGTTTTAGTGTCGCATAAGCGACGCTAACATCGCTTATGCGATGATAGCTCTTTAAAAAAAACAGGGCCATTGCTTATGCAATGCTACCGTCGCATAAGCGACGGTTCCTTTTTTTTTTTTCAATTCGGGGGCATCGCTACACCCCCCCTATTTCTAGTAGTGAAACTCATTGGTGAGGCTGTCAGGACCTTGGCTTTTCCTATTAGGAAGCGAATCGATAACTTCTAGAATATCAATATCAAAGATGGGAGCTTCAAGAAGAGTCTTCATATTATGAGGGATTCTTGTTGACTTAACTCTAGAAATGGTCGCCATGCAATCATGCCTGTGTGGAGAAAGAGGCATCAAAACCCCCAGGAGTTGGGTAAAGTGGTTGACAATCACTTCGCTATTTTCTTCTTCCATCTTGCATTCAACCCCATTGATGTCCACCAAGAAGGGGATAGCATCCTTAGATTGTTTCCTTTTTAAGAGGCCACACATCTCTTTAGTAGGTTTGTCCACCTTACTAGCCCACCACTCTTTAAAGTATCCTTATAGATTTTTTTTATGAATTTCTTCTTCATATCTCAACATGCCTCTGATTTTTCGTAGCCCCGTCTGGTATTGAGAGTTGCCTTTGTTCATTTCCTCATCAAGATGCCTCAGTCTCCAATAAACCTTTTCTCTTCACATGCCATGAATGTTTTGGATAGTCTTTTGGGCCCTGACCAGGATATGACAAGTCTTCATAGCCGCAATCCTCCAACTTTTGGCCGGTGATGAAAGGTTGGTGAAGGCTGAATTCCAAGCCTCGACAATCTCCTATTGGATGGAGGGAAAGAGAAAGATGTCGAGTTAGCATGAAACCACGACACTTTCTTCAATTTGGCGAACAGATTGAAGGTGAGAATAATTGGGTAGTGATCGGAGACGATAAGGTCAGTGTGTTTGGAGAGGGAGGGATGGCCCCACTTAAAGATTATGTTCTGCATAAGTAGCTTATATCAAGTCTCAATTTTCTCAAATCATCCCCAGATTGGAGGTTTGACCAAGAGAAACCAGTCTTATCTTTAATCTCCACAAGATCTAGGTGGAGTTTGATTCTATCCCAGACATCTTTCTCCTAACCATCTATAAATCTTATCTTTAATCTCCACATAATTATACACGAATGCATACACACATATAAACATACACACACATATATACATCAAATATACATAGCTACACATGCATACATACACATACATACATACACATATATATACACATAAACATACATATACACATAAACATACATATACACATGTTATGAGAGTAAAGTCAAATTATACATACCTGTATCGAATGAAGATATTTTGTCCATCTAACCTTTGGAATTGTCCGCCCAACCTTTAGAATCTTCCTGACACATCTGCTTCTCCTATTCTAGTCGACCTAATACCTATGCTACTAACTCTTTTATGAACTTTGCATACAAATATTAAGTATGAGTTAGCTATGGAGGTCTTAAGTCGTTTGAAAAATAGGAGAAGTAAATTTAGCTCAAAGAATTCAAAGTATGGAAGAATAGGATGGGTGGACACAAAATGTTCATTAAGTGCAGGTTTTTGTTTTTACCTTAGCTATGGTAAGAACAAGAACTTGCATTGAATGAACACTTCATGTCTGCCCACTCTTTAGAATTATTCATCCATTTTCCAAAATCATTGAGATAAATTTGCTTGTCTTACTTTCAAACAACCTAATACCTCCATAGTTAGCTAATACTTAATCCTTGTAAACAAATATGTAAGTCTTAGTTAGCAAGGCAGGTAATAGATTGACTATAAAATGGGAGACAGCCAAACGATTCAGTGGTCTAGATATGAAATTCTACAAACCACAATATACAAAAAAAATGAAAAACAAAATCAAATATACACAGCTACACATGCATACATACATATACATACATACATACATACATACATACATACATACATACATACATACATACATACATACATACACACACATATATACACACATACATATATGCATACACATATGCATATGTATATATACATACATATACACCTATAAAACACATATACACACATACACACATATACACATATGCATACGTATACGCATGCACATGCATATACACATCTACATACACATATACAAGCATACATATATATAATTATATGCATATATATATGTATATTTATTCATTTATATTTATTAATATATCTTTTTTTTATGAACTTACAGGTTATTATGTGAAAAGTTTTTACCAAGTCAGAATATTCTTCCTACCTCACATGATGAAATGAAGAAGATAATCAACAATCTTGATATAGATTATCAATGTATACATGCATGTCCTAACGATTGTATTTTATATAGAGGTGAATATGGAAACTCTTTGACATGTCCCAAATATCAATCTCCTCGATATAAGGATGAAGAAGGTAAAATCCCAAAAAAGGTATTGAGATATTTTCCATTGGCTCCACGGATTAGACATATGTTTCAAAGCCCTGAATTATCAAAGCTTTTGACATGGGGACATGATCATAAAAGTACTGATGGAATAATCAGAATTCCTCACGATAGTGTTGCTTTTCAGCATATTGATTCTACATGGCATGAATTTGCACAAAATCCATAGAATCTAAAGTTAGGAGTTGCATTAGATGGGGTTAATCCATTCTCCATGAAATCCAGTAAATGGTCAATATGGCTAGTTGTAGTCATAAACTACAATCTTCCCCCATATCTTAGCATTAAAAAGGAACATTTAATGCTTTCACTTTTGATCCCAAGAAAAAGACAAGTTAAAGATATGAATATATATCTTGCTCCTCTCATTGACGATCTCCAAGAGTTATGGAGAGGTATTAATGTCATTGATGTATCCAAAAGCATCAATGAAAGACATATTACAATTCATGGCATTGTGGCTTGGACTATTCACGATTTTCTAGGATATGGTGCTTGTTCAAGTATTGATGTAATTTTTTTATTCAATATGCATACAAATAAATGTGATTTAATCTAATTATATTTTTATCGTTTTCATGATGCAGGAATATCTACTAAGGGTTATAAAGCTTATCCATATTGTGGTGATTGGTTGAGATCAATCTATGGTAAGAATCTCAACAAAAATATTTATCTTTGACATCGATGATTCTTGCCTGATGATCATCGACTAAGATCTAAAAGAGAAGCGATACATTTTAATGGAAAGCTTGAAACAGGTCAATGTTCAAAACCTATGATGCCTATGGATTGGTATAAAAAATGGACAGATGGATCTCTAATAGATCCAGAATAAAAAATCTTCAGTGATGATGAAGATAATGAGTATGTGAAGAGAGGTAAAGGAAAATTGGCACTCGCAGAGAAAATATCAATATGGTATTCGTTGGAGTATTGGAAAGAGTTAAAAGTATGTCATTTTCTTGATCCTATGCATATATTCAAGAATATTGGTTATTCACTATGGCAACATCTTCTTGGACTAAAAGATACCATAGCATCAAGGAATGATTTGAAAGATCAAAACTCAAAACCAAAGTTATGGCCAGTTTATGATAGACATCGACAGGAAACAACTTATGCACCTGCTCCTTGGGTACTTACAACAAAAGTGATACAGACTACCAGCAATAGGATTCAATTGATTCGGACTCCTACAGGATATGAAGCATCATTCCAAAACATGTTTACAATGGATGATAAGAGCTTATCTAGGTAAAAGACCCATGACTGGCATAACATTTTGAAACATATTTTACCTTTGGTTATTGATGGATGTACAACAAAAGGAGTACGAGATGTGATCTATCGTCTTGGATCGCGTATAAGGTAATTATAATACTTTTATATTTCATATATATGAATATTTGATATCTTTTATTTTTATATTAACTTCTTTATAATTTTTTTTATGATATGTATAGGTGGATTACATCAAAAGAGATTGATAAAAACTCCATCCCACAAAAAAAACATGAATGCAAAGAGCCACTATGTTTGATGGAGAAAGAGCTTCCTACTTCATTTTTTGATATTCAGGTTCATTTATTAGTCCATCTTGTAGATGAAATAGAGATTGCAGGTATTGTCAACACTCGATGGATGTTTGGGTCGAGCGATTTATGGGAACATTAAGGTTATGTGCGACAAAGAGTGAAACTAGAAGGATCCATGGCAAAGGGTTGGATGCTTGAAGAGTGCATGTATTATGTTAGTGAGTACCTTGAAAGAGTTCATGAAGAAGCTCCACGTGCATGGACCAAGGAGTCTTCTTCAAAAATAACAGATGAGGTATTGTCAGGTAAGGGAGTTCCATTTTTATTTACATTTCAAGAAAAAAATGATGTTTCTACTTTTGTAGCATATAATAGCGAATGCATGCAAGCATTCCTCAGTGAGTACAATAGGAACTTCAAAATCTCCGAAGTAAAAGGTGAAGAAACAAAAGATATAGACGTAATCTCGATAATAATGAGATTACAAATATATCTTCTTTCACAGATTGGCTATATAGTCGTTTGCAATGCGCCAACGCAAATAGTGAAGAAATCTCAGATGAGCAGAGAGAGTTAATGATAGTTGTGAACGAAAGGTAATTTTATTTTAATAATAATTTGTTTTTTTCATATATATATATATTAGTTTCTATTTACTAATTTAATTTCTTTTGCAGGCTCGAATGTTCACTAATATGTGGGCTTTTGGACAGCATATTAAAATCAAAGCCATTGATTCTTTACTTAAAACAGAGGATTCTAGTATTGTTGCTTCTTTCAAGCAACTATCACGTGCTAGCTCAAAAGACACAAACCTTATAGATGGCAAACTTGGCTACATGGGAGCTGTTGTTGGTATCTACGAAATATCATTTTGTTTATTCAAACAAATAGAAAAAAGTTTATATCTTTTATGATAGAATTAATTATTTTTTTAAACACCCAATAAGGGTTTTTGTTTTTATATATTTTGATAGGTCATCTTGAAGGTTGAATGGTTTCAAGCTGAGTATAAAGGCAGTAATTCCACATTAAGAAAGGAATTATCTGGGTTTTGGGCAATTGATTCTTCCAAGGTAATGCGATCTACTAAAGAACCATATATTCTTCCTAGGCATATTGAACAAGCATTTTTTTATAAAAACCCAAATGCTCACCCTTGGTGGCAAGTCATTCATGTTCAACCTAGAGGTAGGTCATTGTTTGAACAGTTTATTGTTAGAGAGATCGAAGAAAGTCCTCTTGATGATTCACCATCAGGTATTAACACATCAACATCCAAAAGATAAATTAGAATCATTATACATGATAATGATACTAATCTTTTTGATGAAGAGGATAATACTCTACATGTTGATTCTACTGATGATGAAGAGGAATTACCAAAAATCGATATTAATCCATCAATAGATGATGTCACTCATGAGAGCATAGATTTAATAATAGAAGAAATAAATGAAATCAATAAGGATAATGAAGATGAGACTATATTGATATCTTATCAAAATGATGGCAATAATGAAAACATATGAGCAGATTAGATAGTAAAATCTACTCTAGCTATCGATCAATAACTTGAAGCTTTTGAATGGATATCAGATAATAGATTCTTTATTCAACTTGAATATCGATGAATCCTACTAGAGAGATGAAATCATGTTCTTTTAAGTTAGAACATGAAGCTTGGGGGTATGTATGTATGTATGCTGTATTATCTTCGAGGAGCAAATTTTTCTCATGTATGTATGCTGTATTATATGTATACATGTGTTAGTATGCATATATATATGTGTTTCATGTATATGTATGTGTGTGCATGTGTTTGATATATGTATACATGTGTTAGTATGCATACGTGTATATATGCATATGCATTTGTGTAAAATATTCATGTAATATATGCAAGTGTTTATAATTGTGTATGCATGTATTCGTATACATGTGTGCATGTAGGCATGTATATGTGATGTGTACATGTATATATGTATATGTGTCTATGTGTAAATGTGTACATGTAAATATGTATGCATGTATACATATTTATGTGTGCATTTAGGCATTTATGTGTGATGCATAATGTATCTACTCCATTTTATATTTATATATGTGTATCTACATGATGTGTATATATCTTTATATATATTATGATCCTCCTTGATTCGAGTAGCTATATATAGAGGCATAAGGTTGGGAGGAGAGACATCTCTCTAGCAGGACATCAAAGGAATAGATGCAATGTGTACATATAGTTCAATCATACGGCCAAAAGGCTAATTTAGAGTTTTTAAATTAGGGGTTTTAAAACCCTAATATCAAAATTAGTGTTTTCGAATTAGGATTTTTGAAATAGGATTTCTGAATTAGAATATTTATAATAGGGTTTTTGAATTAGGATATGTGTGTGTGTGTATGTATATATGTATTGTTATAAAATGAGATATATATACTGTAATTTATATATTTATAATATATATATATATATATATATATATATATATATATATATATATATATATATATATATATATATATATATATATATATATATATATATGCATGTGTGTATGTGTATCTATATGTGTGTATGCATGTGTTGTGTGTGTGTGTATGCATGTCTATATGTATATATGCATGTAAATATGATTATGTGAGTATGTGTATGTGTCTATGTGTATTCATTATATCTGTCTAACTGCATGCATGTGTATGTGTGTGTAAAAATGTGCATTTATGTGTGTGTATGTATAAATATGTATGTATGTGTATATATGTGTCAATGTACATGTATGATATATATGTGTGTGTATGCATGTATTTGTACCTCTAGTCTCACTCTTCTCTCTCTCTCTCTCTCTCTCTCTCTCTCTCTCTCTCTCTCTCTCTCTCTCTCTTTCTCTCTCTCTCATATACATACATGCATACATAAACACACATATTCATATCAACATATATATACATAAAAGCAATGTGTACCGTGCATTATCGTGACGATGAGCCATAAGTGTCCGCATCTCTTTTAGACACCACTTATGTGACCATCCTGTCCAAACTCTGTCTCAAGTGAACTAAGTACATATTTTTTATCCCTCTCATCATGCTCACTACAAAAAAAAAATCATGTAAATAAAACATAATATATTTATTTCAATTTATATGTAAAATTTATACTTACTTCCGCTGTAAATGGACAAGGCACAGGTAAGAGTCGCATAATGCTCGCATTTTTCTCTTGAACTCCAATCCATTCCCTATGTACACAATGTTCCCCTCTAGCTCTATATCACACTCTAGCCCTAAGGTGCCTATGCATGTCCTCATAGACACCTGTGCTCTGGTATCATGATCTGGAGGTGGTATAGGTGTCCTGAAAATAGATGGATAAAAATAAATAAAATATGTGTTATAATATCATTAAAAACATTTGTGAAAAAAAAACATACCTATGAGCAGATAGTTGTCTTCTTGCATGTGGAGTCGTAGAAGAGCCCTCCTCTGATTGTTGGGTAAGCATCTTGATCGTATAATCCAGCTCATCATCAGCCATCTCTGAGTAGTCATGCATGATGATCCCTAGAGTGTCAAGCGGAACCCTTGCTCTCATAAGACTTTTTATGAGAATGAGTTTCACCTTTCTCTCTCTACTAGGATCCATAATACTTGTACATATAAAACAAAATAGGTTATAAATCAATAAATATACGTGTACATATGTATATGTCTATATGTGTATGTAGGTGTATATGTGAGTGTGTGTATGCATGTAAGCATGTATGTATGCATATGCATGTGCATTATGTATGAAAATGTATGCATGTGTGTGTATGCATGTAAGTATGTATGTATGCATATGCATTATGTATGCATATGTATGCATGCATGTGTATACCTATAAAAGGAGGGGTTGGCCATATTCATAATCAGTCTTGTGGATACTAGTCTTGGGAGCTCAAGGAGTCGTGACCACCAAGTACGTACTCTCCAGTTCTAGTTCCAGTTCTTGTCTTGTTCCTTGTTCCAATCTTGTCTAGACTAGTTCTTGGACATCCTCTCTTGTCCTCTTGTAATCTTGTAGTATGAGATCTTGTCGAGTTCTTTCTTGTATCTAGTTCATCTCCTAGAAGGGAGTTCTTGTAATCTAGTTATCTTGTCTCATACCTATGAACCCGGGTTGTGGGATCTCCAGTATCATCTCTAGTCCAATTTTCCATACCTATTGGTCCTCGGTTGTGGGACGTCTTGTATTGGCTACATCTTCTTGTATTATTTTCCCTACGTGGGTGTTCTTGTAATCATAAGTGTATTTCTGAAATCTTGTCTAGTGAAGTCAGAGAGCACAATCTATTGCTCCTGTGACATTTTGGCAAGACTACCTTCATCAAGACTAGGCACCATGGATTCTCTATGCAAAGAGATCCAATCTACAATAAAGGACTTGATTGAACATGTCCAAGAGATGAAAATATTGCTACGACAAGATGATGGATCTCTTTCAAGCTATGCCTTGAATATCAAGATGTTGTTTCATGGAACTACATATCAAGAAGACTACATGGTTAATCAATTTCGAAGTGGCCTCAATTCTGAAGTCAAACATCTCTTGCTATCCATGCCTCAAGCAAATACCTTGGGGATGTTATCAATCAAGCAATTCAGTGTGAGAATCAGTTGTTAAAAGAAATCCAAGTCCAAGAGTCAGAAGTCTTGAATAATGAAGACACTACTCCTCAAGAATCTGAACCAAGAATCTTTGAAGCCCAAGCGTATGACATCATTGATCGTACTTGGCAACTTACAAAAAATATTCTTAAAGAAAAATTCAAGGTTCATGAGTTCCATAGGAAGCATCCAATCAAACCCAAGCTAGAGAAGATGGCCGCTCCTCATGGAACTCGTTGCATGAGGGGGAGGTGATGTCATGGACACAAAGAAAACCATCTTAAATCTTAGATTCCATATCAATTTCCTATATCTCATGTTTGGTTAGGATTTTGGAGAAAGTAATGCTACCATTGCATCCGGAATGTGCCAAAACCCCAAGATTGATAGCCTATTTGCTGAATTCTTACAGCCGGAGGTCTTGTTTCCAGTTGATGATATCATCCATGATATCATCAAATCGTAATCTCCCTTGAAAACCTATAAAAGGAGGGGTTGGCCACATTCATAATCAGTCTTGTGGATACCAGTCTTGGGAGCTCAAGGAGTCGTGACCACCAAGTAAGTACTCTCCAGTTCTAGTTTCAGTTCTTGTCTTGTTCCTTGTTCCAGTCTTGTCTAGTCTAGTTCTTGGACATCCTCTCTTGTCCTCTTGTAATCTTGTAGTACGAGATCTTGTCGAGTTCTTTCTTGTATTTAGTTCATCTCCTAGAAGGGAGTTCTTGTAATCCAGTTATCTTGTCTCATACCTACGATCTCGGGTTGTGGGATCTCAAGTATTATCTCTAGTCCAATTTTCCATACCTATTGGTCCCGAGTTGTGGGACATCTTGTATTGGCTACATCTTCTTGTATTGTTTTCCCTACGTGGGTGTTCTTGTAATCATAAGTGTATTTCCAAAATCTTGTCTAGTGAAGTCAGAGAGCACAATCTATTGCTCCTGTGACATTTTGGCAAGACTACCTTCATCAAGACTAGGCACCATGGATTCTCTATGCAAAGAGATCCAATCTACAATAAAGGACTTGATCGAACATGTCCAAGAGATGAAAAGATTGCTACGACAAGATGATGGATCTCTTTCAAGCTATGCCTTGAATATCAAGATGTTGTTTCATGGAACTACATATCAAGAAGACTACATGGTTAATCAATTTCGAAGTGGCCTCAATCATGAAGTCAAACATCTCTTGCTATCCATGCCTCAAGCAAATACCTTGGAGGATGTTATCAATCAAGCAATTCAGTGTGAGAATCAGTTGTTAAAAGAAATCCAAGTCCAAGAGTCAGAAGTCTTGAATAATGAAGACACTACTCCTCAAGAATCTGAACCAAGAATCTTTGAAGCCCAAGCGTATGACATCATTGATCGTACTTGGCAACTTACAAAAAATATTCTTAAAGAAAAATTCAAGGTTCATGAGTTCCATAGGAAGCATCCAATCAAACCCAAGCTAGAGAAGATGGCCGCTCCTCATGGAACTCGTTGCATGAGGGGGAGGTGATGTCATGGACACAAAGAAAACCATCTTAAATCTTAGATTCCATATCAATTTCCTATATCTCATGTTTGGTTAGGATTTTGGAGAAAGTAATGCTACCATTGCATCCGGAATGTGCCAAAACCCCAAGATTGATAGCCTATTTACTGAATTCTTACAGCCGGAGGTCTTGTTTCCAGTTGATGATATCATCCATGATATCATCAAATCGTAATCTCCCTTGAAAACCTATAAAAGGAGGGGTTGGCCACATTCATAATCAATCTTGTGGATACCAGTCTTGGGAGCTCAAGGAGTCGTGACCACCAAGTAAGTACTCTCCAGTTCTAGTTTCAGTTCTTGTCTTGTTCCTTGTTCCAGTCTTGTCTAGTCTAGTTCTTGGACATCCTCTCTTGTCCTCTTGTAATCTTGTAGTACGAGATCTTGTCGAGTTCTTTCTTGTATTTAGTTCATCTCTTAGAAGGGAGTTCTTGTAATCCAGTTATCTTGTCTCATACCTACGATCTCGGGTTGTGGGATCTCAAGTATTATCTCTAGTCCAATTTTCCATACCTATTGGTCCCGAGTTGTGGGACATCTTGTATTGGCTACATCTTCTTGTATTGTTTTCCCTACGTGGGTGTTCTTGTAATCATAAGTGTATTTCCAAAATCTTGTCTAGTGAAGTCAGAGAGCACAATCTATTGCTCCTGTGACATTTTGGCAAGACTACCTTCATCAAGACTAGGCACCATGGATTCTCTATGCAAAGAGATCCAATCTACAATAAAGGACTTGATCGAACATGTCCAAGAGATGAAAAGATTGCTACGACAAGATGATGGATCTCTTTCAAGCTATGCCTTGAATATCAAGATGTTGTTTCATGGAACTACATATCAAGAAGACTACATGGTTAATCAATTTCGAAGTGGCCTCAATCATGAAGTCAAACATCTCTTGCTATCCATGCCTCAAGCAAATACCTTGGAGGATGTTATCAATCAAGCAATTCAGTGTGAGAATCAATTGTTAAAAGAAATCCAAGTCCAAGAGTCAGAAAATAATGAAGACACTACTCCTCAAGAATCTGAACCAAGAATCTTTGAAGCCCAAAAAGTCATTACAAATGATATGGTGTATGCATGTTATGAAGATATCAAGAAGGTAAAGGATAAGGAGGAGTTCATGTTCAATCAAGGACGTGTGTTTACTCAACACTCTTCATCAAAGATCTTGGAAACACCACAACATTCCACTAGAAGCTCAAAGAATCTATCGCATGAAGAACCCAAGGAAGCTCAAGAGAGACCCTGTCCTTCACCACTGATCAACATTGACGATCATGAAGAATTCGAGTTCGTGCATGTATTAGATTCAAGGATCTCTCGAGGAAGATTTGAATGCCTTATTCATTGGAAAGTATATGACATCATTGATCGTACTTGGCAACTTACAAAAAATATTCTTAAAGAAAAATTCAAGGTTCATGAGTTCCGTAGGAAGCATCCAATGAAGCCCAAGCTAGAGAAGATGGCCGCTCCTCGTGGAACTCGTTGCTTGAGGGGGAGGTGATATCATGGACACAAAGAAAACCATCTTAAATCTTAGATTCCATGTCAATTTCCTATATCTCATGTTTGGTTAGGATTTTGGAGGGAGTAATGCTACCATTGCATCCGAAATGTGCCAAAACCCCAAGATCAACTGCCTATTTGTTGAATTCTGACAGCCGGAGGTCTTGTTTCTAGTTGATGATATCATCCATGATATCATCAAATCGTAACCTCCCTTGAAAACCTATAAAAGGAGGGGTTGACCACATTCATAATTAGTCTTGTGGATACCAGTCTTGGGAGCTCGAGGAGTCGTGACCACCAAGTAAGTACTCTCCAGTTCTAGTTCTAGTTCTTGTCTTGTTCCTTGTTCCAGTCTTGTCTAGACTAGTTCTTGGACATCCTCTCTTGTCCTCTTGTAATCTCGTAGTACGAGATCTTGTTTAGTTCTTTCTTGTATCTAGTTCATCTCCTAGAAAGGAGTTCTTGTAATCCAGTTATCTTGTCTCATACCTACGATCCCGGGTTATGAGATCTCGAGTATCATCTCTAATCCAATTTTCTATACCTATTGGTCCCGGGTTGTGGGACGTCTTGTATTGGCTACATCTTCTTGTATTATTTTCCCTACATGGGTGTTCTTGTAATCATAAGTGTATTTTCGAAATCTTGTCTAGTGAAGTCAGAGAGCACAATCTAGTGCTCCCGTGCCAGTATGTGTGTGTGTAACTATGTATGTGTCTATGTGTGTGTATATGTGTGTGTCTATGTGTGTATATATGTGTGTATCTGTATATATATGTCTATATGCATGTATATGTGTGTGTGTGTAAATTTGTGTGTATGTGCGTGTAAGTCTGTATGTGTCTATGTGTGTGTTTATATATGTGTGTGTGTGTGTGTCTCTGTGTGTGTAAGCTTGTATGTGTCTATGTGTGTATGTGTGTGTGTCTATGTGTGTAAGTGTGTGTGTGTGTATGCACGTGTAAGTGTGTTTGTGTATGTGTGTGTGCGTCTATGTGTGTGTGTAAATCTGTGTGTATATGTGTGTGTATGTGTCCATGTGTGTGTATGTATCTATGTGTGTGTATGTGTGTATGTGTGTATGTGTATGCATGTAAGCATGTATCTATGCATATGCATGTGCATTATGTATGCATATGTGTGTGTATGTTTGTGTATGCATGTAAATATGTATGTATGCATATGCATATGCATTATGTATGTATATGTATGCATGTATGTGTACATGTGTGTATGTCTCTTTACATGTGTGTGTATGCATATATAGGTGTGTATGTGTGTGTATTTCTCTCTCTCTATGTGTGTGTGTGTGTCTATGTGTATATGTATGTGTGTGTATGCATGTAAGCATGTATGTATACATATGCATGTGCATTATGTATGCATGTATGTGTATGTGTGTGTATGTCTCTCTATGTGTGTATGTGTGTATGCATGTAATTATGTATGTATGCATACACATATGCATTATGTCTGTATGTGTGTGTGTATGTGTGTAAGTATGTGTTTATATGTGTGTGTATGTGTGTGTATGTGTCTATGTGTGTGTATGTGTATGCATGTATCTATGCATATGCATGTGCATTATGTATGCATATGTATGCATATATGTGTGTGTATGTGTGTATATGCATGTATGCATATGTGTGTGTATGTGTGTGTATGCATGTCAGTATGTATGTATTCATATGCATATGCATTATGTATGCATATGTATGCATGTATGTGTATGTGTGTATCTCTCTCTCTATGTGTGTGTATGCATATATGTGTTTGTCTGTGTGTGTATGTGTATGTGTATGCGTGTGTATGTGCGTGTATGCATGTAAGCATGTATGTATGCATATGCATGTGCATTATGTATGCATATGTATGCATGTGTGTGTATGCATGTAAGTATGTATGTATGCATATGCATATGCATTATATATGCATATGTATGCATGTATGTGTATATGTGTGTATGTTTCTTTACGTGTGTGTGTATGCATATATATGTGTGTATGTGTATGTATGTGTACGTGTGTGTATGAATTTAAGCATGTATGTATGCATATGCATGTGCATTATGTATGCATGTGTGTGTATGTGTGTGTATGCATGTAAGTATGTATGTATGCCTATGCATATGCATATGCATTATGTATGCATGTATGTGTATGTGTGTATGTCTCTCTATTTGTGTGTGTGTATGCATATATGTGTGTGTATGTGTCTATATGTGTGTGTGTATATGTGTGTGTGTGTCTATGTGTGTATGTGTGTGTGTATGTGTGTATATACATGTGTATCTATATATATGTGTCTATATGCATGTGTATGTGTGTGTGTAAATGTGTGTGGATGTGTGTGTGTAAGTGTGTGTCTATGTGTGTGTGCATATGTGTGTGTCTATGTGTATGTGTGTGTGTGTGTCTACGTGTGTATATATGTGTGTATCTATATATATGTGTTTGTATGCATGTGTATTTGTGTGTGTAAATGTGTCTGGATGTGTGTGTGTAAGTGTGTATGTGTCTATGAGTGTGTATGTGTTTATGTGTGTGTATGTGTCTATGTGTGTGTATGTGACTATGTGTGTATGTGTATGCATGTATGTATGCATATGCATGTGCATTATGTATGCATATGCATGCATATGTGTGTGTATGTGTATGTATGCATGTAAATATGTGTGTATGCATATGCATTATGTGTGTATGTGTGTGTGTATGTGTGTTTATGTGTGTGTGTGTCTATGTGTGTATGTGTGTGTACGCATGTGTATGTGTGTGTAAATCTGTGTGTATATGTGTGTGTATGTGTCTATGTGTGTGTATGTGTCTATGTGTGTGTATGTGTCTATGTGTGTGTATGTTTCTATGTGTGTGTATGTGTAGGCATGTATCTATGCATATGCATGTGCATTATGTATGCATATGTGCATGTATGCATGCATATGCATATGCATTATGTATCCATGTATGTGTATGTGTGTGTATGTCTCTCTATGTGTGTGTGTATGCAAATATGTGTGTGTATGTGTGTGTGTCTATGTGTGTATGCGTGTGCATGTGTGTGTATGCATGTAATCATGTATGTATGCATATGTATGCATGTGTGTGTGGATGCATGTAAGTATGTATGCATGCATATGCATATGCATTATATATGCATATGTAAGCATGTATGTGTATGTGTGTGTATGTCTCTTTATGTGTGTGTATGCATATATATGTGTGTATGTGTGTGTATGTGTGTGTATGAATTTAAGCATGTATGCATGCATATGCATGTGCATTATGTATGCATATGTATGCATGTGTGTGTATGCATGTAAGTATGTATGTATGCATATGCATATGCATATGC
The DNA here is from genome assembly GCA_020310875.1 of Ceratopteris richardii. Lineage (NCBI taxonomy): Eukaryota > Viridiplantae > Streptophyta > Polypodiopsida > Polypodiales > Pteridaceae > Ceratopteris > Ceratopteris richardii. The sequence goes on from MU260407.1 coordinate 159,029, forward strand.
ATTATGTATGCATGTAGTGTACATGTGTGTATGTCTCTCTAAGTGTGTGTGTGTATGCATATATGTGTGTGTATGTGTCTATGTGTCTATGTGTCTATGTGTGGTTATGTGTGTGTGTGTGTGTGTCTATGTGTGTGTGTCTATGTGTGTATCTATATATATGTGTTTGTATGCATGTGTATGTGTGTGTATAAAGGTGTGTGGATGTGTGTGTGTGTAAGTGTGTATGTGTGTGTGTGTATATGTGTGTGTATGTGTATGTGTGTGTGTGTGTATGTGTGTGTGACTATGTGTGTATGCATGTGTCTATGTGTGTATATATGTGTGTGTGTATGCATGTGTATGTGTGTATGTAAATTAGTGTGTATATGTGTATGTGTATGTGAGTGTTTATGTGTATGTGTGTGTCTATGTGTGTATATGTGTGTGTATGCATATGTATCGAACACTAGGACGTCGCTTATGCAACGCTCCAGCATTGCAGATAGTTTGTCAACGTCGTTAAAAGCGTCATTATTTAGTGATGCTATTTGTGATGCATAGTTTTTGTGTCGCATAAGCGATGCTAACATCGCTTATGCAACGACACACCTTAAAAAAAAAAGGGTCCGTCGCTTATGCGATGTTAACGTTGCATAAGCGATGAGCCCCGATTTTTTTTCAATTTGGGGGCATTGTTATGCCCCCCTATTTCTAGTAGTGTCCCTCTATGTTCCCACCTATCTGTAGGATCCTCCACCACATTGAAATTCCCACAAAGCACAACATTGTGGGAGAGAGAGAGACCAAAGAGACAATAGCTGCACCGCCAACCCCCCTAGGGTGCATAGTGGAGATCCAGACATGAGTCGAAGAAATACATACTAGTCTTTTTTGGAGGTCCTCTCCATCAATCTTGATCTCTTGAATGTAGATGAAGTCAGGGTTTAGGCTAGTATCCCAAAACCATTGGCCAATAATAGCCATTCTTGAGGGATAGGACAAGCCCCTGACATTTAGCGATATGAAAATCATTATCGAAGGTTAATTTCTTTGCAGGGAGGGGCCTTGTACCTTTTCTTCTTGTTTTTCTCCTCGTCTTTTTTCTTTGAAGTGAAGGGATCCGAACAAATGACCTTGCCTTTAAGGGGATCTTTCATGGAATCTCCATTGATTGTTTACCTTTGTGAGTCGCCTTCTTCGAAAATGAACTTAGAACCTTCTCGAGAATTGTAGATCTGATGATGGAGCTTTCACTGTCTTGGTTATCTTCATTGTTAGTGGTGAATCCATCCTCTTTACTAGTGGTGTAGCCCTGTTGGTTATCTTCTTTACTAATGGAATCCTGTAGGGTTTTTCCTTCAGTGTCTATGTCGTATTGATTCCTTCCCCCTAGGTAATCGAACTTGTTGATCTCCTTCAAGTTGCAGTAGATGTTTGTTAGTAGAGCTTTGTCACAGAGGCTCCTCACACTAGTCCCCTTAGGGCTTCTTTTCCTTCTTCATCTTACTTCTGTGAACCCTTCTAAGTTTGTCTCCACAACTTGACTTTCTTTCTTATCCTCAAAGTTTGGAGGCTGATCTTGAGCACTAACTTGGCTCTTTGTAGTGTTGGTTGTTTCTTAGTTTTTCTTGTTCTTAGAGGAGTAATGTTTCAAAGGGCACTCTTTTATCTTGTGTCCTTGAAGCCCATAGTGAAAGCATGTATTTGGCAAATTCTTGTAAATGATCTCTTGCTCCTAGGCTTCCCCTTTCACCGATGTCTATGGAAATCTTTGAAGGGAGAATTTTATTTAGATCTGTTTCGACACATATCTATGGGTGCCATCTTGCATTGAATGAATGTTTCACACCTTCATAAATGAAGCTCCCAACATCCTCTCTCGAGGTTAACATCTGACCTAAGGGTGACAAAATTTCTCTTAAGAGACTATACAAGAAGAATTGCTCTACTTAAAGAGGCATAAGGTTATTTATGTGCACATGGGTTAGAAATCATAATTGCCTTTTGCATGGCTATTTATGTGCATATGGGTTAGAAATCATAATTGCCTTTTATGTCCACATGGTTTAGGAATCATAATTGCCTTTTGCATGGCATTCTAACGTAGCCGTATAACGTATAACAAGGTGAACATACAACGTGAAAAAATGCTATGGGTATCCATTCATTTCATAGGAAGGTTGATGTAACCCCTAAGCTCAATAACTAGCGATGACAACGTAGCTAGAGATTTGTTTACTAGAAGCTCAAATTCCATAAATTTGCACTTTAAAATTATGAAGAATAAAATACATACGTTAATGTGGAATCTCATGATGCACAAAGGGTAGAGAACCAACTATTCTTTTCATGTCTAAAGAATGCAAAACATATGGACATGCATTACAATGAACCTGAGACTTGAAATAAAAGATGTCTTCAAAAAAGATGTTCTCGATGTAATTGGATGCTTGACAACAAACACTTTGAAGGGAGCAATATAAATCTAACGAAAGTTAATCAATCATTTTTAAAACCCCAATTCTTTATGTGCATAAGAATCCAAAATTGAGTTCGCGTGTGTTAGTTGGGTCGGTTGGGCCTTTCGCTTCTTGAGGTGGGGGCGAGGGTTCAATCCCCATTATCGGCAGGACAATGTGGGCCTAAGGCTAGTGTAAAACCATGATATTCTCGTTGAAGTCAGTTGTCTCTTGTGCCGCCTTCAGGCAGTCTAACCCCTGCTTTATAGGATATGGGGGTTCCCATGGGTACTATGCCCGTTCACTTGTATAGTTGCAATTTCAAAGTTAAAGTCCAAGGGAGTAGGATTCGGCTAAACCTACATTAAAAAAAAAAAATCCAAAATTGAAGGACTCAACCTTCTTACCTTCTCTCATATTTTGCTGTTGAAATGAATGATATGTTTATACTTGCTAAAAACTATATTAGGAAAGCTCAAGATAGAGGTAGAGCCTATATTGACCCTCAAAGAAGAGCAATCAACTTTGAGGAAGGATATCAAGTCTATCTTAAAGTCCCTTCTAGGTCTGAAACCATGAGGATGGGACCTTGTCCTAAACGTATTGTGGTCCATTCCGAATACTTAAGAGAATAGGTCAGATGGTTTACCAACTCCAACATCTAGACAGTAGTCAGATTCACCCTGTCCTTCATGTTAGTAGGTTAAAAAAGAAATTAGGTGAATCTGACAACCTCATTTCAAATCATGAGGACACAGAGCCTATTTTTGTTCAATATGTTCCACATGAGCCTGAAAGCATACTTCACACTTGAGAAACACAGACGAGTAGTCATTTATATAAAGAGCACCTAGTTAAGTGGAAAGATAGTTCAGAAGATAATGCTACCTGGGATCGGGTTAGTACCTTTCAGAGATAGTTTCCCACCTTTATGAAGTCTATGTAAGAGTCTTCTTAAGGGGAAGGATATGGGGAAACACTACAAAGAGATGACCATGTACACCATGTACATGGGGTTCAGTGGGAACATCTCATATATATGTTATTACTCTTACTCACCTATGCCTTCCATGACTATGTTTGAGGACAAACGTGAAAAGGGAAGGAAATGTTATAACACCTTTAGGTGTGTACCACCTCTGTTGGAGGGTGGAGGGTGTGGGGCTATTTGGCACTCATGCGCTGGTTACAAGGAGTAGGAGATAGATGAGGAGTCATATACATAAGGTTGTGTGGCTGGGTGGAGAGCAACACATACTCTCTCATACTTCACTTGAAGCGCGTAACTTTTGGGGCACCTAAAATTAGATCCACTCCAAACAAGCGGGTCAAGGGATCATTAGGATGTTTTTAACCACACATCAACTACTTTTGCTAAGTGATGTGAGTCTCTTCTATGAAAAAATATTATTGGGGTTCCTCTCCATCTAATGCCGGTATCTCCCCTTCAATTCTTGATCTAGAAATTATCATTATCCTCTCAGGCCTCCTTTGATCACCTCTCATTTTTTAAATTTTGCTCTTTTGAATGAGTGGAGACTAGATTGTTTCGGCCCACCGCAATCATTTTTAAGCATCACTTTGTCATGATCAATGCGAGCATGAAGTTACAATCTCTCATCATCAATGTAGTATGAATAAGTTTCGTGAGCAATTGCAAACTACGAATTGTATTTTTCTTGGACCATTTAGGGTGATCCGACTAGCTTTGCTCATAGATCCATGTAGTGACATCTATATTTCTTTCATTTTTGTGTCGGATGCATCATCGACGGTCAAATTCTCTTGTGTAGTACTGCGTAATCGTCTTGAATTGGGAAACAATCACACCACCACTTCAATCTTAGGACTTTGAGATTCACAAAAATTTTGGACACTCTTCAATTTTTTGTATGAGGAATATCAATTTTGTTGATGTCTAGGTGCACTTGGCTACGTAGAATGCTTCTTGATGTGTTCATATGAGATATAGACTCATTTTCCTTTTACACAAAGTCATTGACCACAAATCTAGGCCTTCTTGCCTATCCTATTTCTTATTTGTATGACGTGATCATCTCTACTACTCTTGTGAAATCATGCTTTATGATGGGTACACTTTGCATCCTAGGGGTTCCTAGTTTTTTAGTGAGTTATTTGTTCACTAAATTCCCTAGTTAATGCTCAATAAGTGAAGACAACGTAACTAGAGATTTGCTGACTAGAAGCTCAGATTCCATAAATACCGCACTTGAAAATTATTAAGAATAAGATGCATACATTAATGTGGAATCTCATCCATTGGGGGATTTATACTAATGAAATTTGTGTTCCATGATGCAGAAGGGGTAGAGAAGAACTAGACCACCTTTTCTTGTCATGTCTAAAGAATGCAAAACATATGGACATGCATTACAAAGAACTTGAGACTTGAAAGAAAAGGTCTCTTCAAAAAAGATGTTCTCGAGGTAATTGGATGCTTGACAACAAGCACTTTGAAGGGAACAATATAAATCTAACGAAAGTTAATCAATCATTTTTAGAACTCCAATTGTTTGTGTGCATAAGAATCCAAAATTGAGTTCGTGCCCGTTAGTTGGGTTGGCTGCAAGTGTGGCCCTAAAGCCAGTGGAAAACCATGATATTCCCGTTGAAACAAGTTCTCTCTTGTGTTACTTTCAAGCAGTCTAACCCCTGCTTTGTGAGATACAGAGAGTTACCTCGATACTATGCCCGTTCATTTGTATAATTGCAATTTCAAAGTTAAAGTTCAGGGGAGTAGGCTTCGTTGAACCTCCATTTAAAGAAAAAAAATCCAAAATTGAAGGACTCAACCTTCTTACCTTCTCTCATGTTTTCGCTGTTGAAAGATTCTACTTGTAAAATCAAAAGCATCTTCAAAACATTCTCGCGTCTTGTACGTGGTTAAGATATATATGTACGAAATTTGAGAATTTCATAACTAAAAAAGAACTCTTAACGGTTTTTTTGCAAAAACTTTAGAAACTCACACTTGGGAACGTCAGGGAGAGTGAAGCATGAAAAGCACTCTCGAGAGACAAACGTGTGAGTCAAACTCTCAGAACTCATTCAAGGGATGCAAAAGTTTCAACTTCTCAGAGATGCATGTCCATGTATGTGTGTGCTTTTCGGAGTGTCATTCCTCAAATTTGTGATTCCATACTCGGATCTCTTTCCTTAACTCAGCTGCATAACAGCGGCGGCTTCTCATCCTACTTTGCGCTCATCTTAATCGGCGCTCCCGCCGACTTCTAACTCGTTTCAACCTTTCTATACAGTCGTTTTGATTGGTAGCTGGTGTTCTTTTTGGGTTTGCTTTTTAGCATCAAAGCTTACCTAACGAATGCTTTTTAGAGAAATTCTGAGTTGATTTAGTCGTTTCAGCATTTGCTTTATAGTCTATTGAGAAGAGTCTCATTGGTTCATAGAGACCTTGAAATCACTACATGTAGATTACTTGCATTTTGGATATTTCTCAACCACATACAGTCGTAGCTGTTTACGAAAGAGTCCACATTTCAGGAGGTTTAC